>BPLQ01012510.1:0-27816 GCA_021605075.1 Caerostris darwini | reverse complement strand
CCATAAATATCGATGCCTATCAAAAGTTCTATTTCCGGATAGTCGTCACCCATATCCGAAATCCAAATTCTATGCCCTTTTTATTCCTTCATTAAAGGACCCTTAGGGATATACGTGGTAATACTCCACAAATAATATCCTGATCCAGAAAGTCAGACGATATCAGTGCTTCTCCCTACAGGTCTCAATCTCATAGAATATCGTTTGTGGTTTTTAGATTCAGTTCTTGCTCCCCCAAACAGAGAATGAGTTAATTTCTCAGATGAAACACTTTTTAAATGTAAGGCTTCGGCTGTAGATCTTAGAATATAAGACCTCTGAGTACCACAATCCAAAAGACACCTTACCCTTTTCCTCATGTTCCCTGACACTACCTCAACTATTAAGGTCATAAGGAGTACTTCTCTCATACATGAAGGAGTAGACATTGTAGCTTGTACCGTAGTAGACCCTTTTGTACCCGCTACACTTTCACACTTTTTTCCTTGAATATCTGGACATAAAATTATGGGGTGAGATCGTTTGCACAGATGGCATTGAACAAAATGTTTTCAATCTCTCGCAAAATGTCCAGGCTTCAAACATCGGAGACATCACTTTAATTTCATTAATTTATCCAATCTCTCCTCTAGGGTCCAAGACCGAGATAAAAAACACTCTTTACTCTCATCACTTTTTCGGCAGAAAACGCAATTTATTTCCTTGGTTGCTACCAAACTGGCAGCGCTCATGAAAGGTTTTTTAATTTGCTCTCCTTAGGGTGCTCTTCACGCGAGGAAGGAGAAATGTCAAACCCTGACCTGGCTAGTTTTACTCTCTGTTCCCCTTCAACTTCTAAGAGGTTTGACAAACATGGACCCTTAGCATTAAATAATACACTTCTCTGCCATACCCTAATCAACTCAGCTGATAAACATGATTCCACCATGGGATATAACCAGGCAGCATTGGAGTTTTGATTTACACCTAATGACTCAAGAGCTCTAATATGGGACTCGATTTTGTCAAACATTGGCATTAGGGGTAATTTATCTTTACCTTGTGAGTGCACGTTTTGGGTAATTAATTTGAGCAATTCTCTCGCGTATATCTCTGTTAAAATTTCCTGATTACCAAACCGCTCCGTAAACGCAGAAATGACCTTCGGATAGTTTTCCGAAGTCAACGGATAGCTCTCAATTATCTCATAAGCTCGAGTCCCTGGTAACATTGACTGTGCTAAATAATGAAATTTATCCACATCATCCAGATTCTTGTCCTCGTGAATCTTTTTAAATTGACCCCAGAACGAAAGATAACTCAATAGGTGCCCATCAAACTTTTTAATTTGAATTTTAGGCAATTTGTAGCGTTTATCATTGCGCGCACTTATACTGCTGTCAGTTTTAGATCTTATAGTAATATTTAAGTCCGAATTATCCGTTTTTTCCTTTATTCGACGACTTCAACTAATATATTCATCCAAATATTCCTCGTAACTTATTACTTCGTTATTTAAATCATCATCCATGACCTCAGCTGCTATCATTAAATCTAATATTACCGGATCATAACTCTTTAACTCAGTATTTACAGTTTGTAATTTAATGAATTTATCTTCTAAAACCGATTTATGCGGCTCAACTTTATTTAGTTCCTCTTTCAGAACATTAGCAGTTCTAGTGAAACTACTACGCGCCGTGGCACATTTTCTTATTGATATCGCAAGACTCATTTTTTATCTTATAAAAGAAAATATACTCAAGATCTCAATATATAGTTATCGACACTCCTAACAATAAATTCACTAAACTGATATCATTAATATAGATAAGAAAAAGAAAACGTTTAAAATTATTAATACGCACTAATCATTTCTTATACTAACGCATATACAAATATCAGTTCATATGATTACTTCTCTATACAGAAAAAAAACCAAATTCAAAATATCCTGGCTGGCTTGCCATTTCTCTATGTTAAAACCGACATAGAAATGATGCCGTTAGTCTACGTATACTCGTAGGACGGCCAAATAAATTAACATTAATATAAAAAACAATTAAAATAAATGCGAAAATTAATACTGAAATAAACAACTAATTTACCTTTACTTTTAATGAATACTTATATATACAATTACAATCAAATTTAGGATTTTTACATTGGCACTTAAAACAGAATCAATAAAAAATGTTTATAGAGAAGCAATCCTAATATTACGCATACCTCAAATGAAATATTCCCATGAGTGTGCAGGCAGTGATTTATCAGTAGCCTCAAAACCTTTTAACAAAAGAATGCTCACCGGAAATTCAAAGATGGACATAGATATAAATTATAAATTATCCATGTAGCCATTCTCGCAGCAAAAAATTGTGTACCAGGCTCACGCACTGTCGCAGATCGTTCGCTCTGATTTCAACGGGTCTTCCTTTCTGCCCGCAAAAACTCAAAAAAAGGGGTCCCACCAAACCGACCGGTTCTTTTGGACCTGACCGTGTGACCGGGAGGGGTTATCTACCATTCCTGGATTCATACAAAAAATAAAGGAAATACCCCTTACCCACACACAACAGGATAATTACCAGTTACAACACTGCCGTTTATTATCATAATAACAATACCACAGGTGCGTGACAAATAATAGGGAAAAAATTGCACCCAAATATTTGGATTCATTAAAATCATTGAATTCTATGTCTGAATATAAGTTAAAGAAGGTTATTTCACTTGATAAGACTTTATCATGTTTGTTGCCATTTAACAATATATAACTAGAGCTAATTTCTGTTATTTTGCATGTTAGTTAAATATTTTAAAGTACAGGGTGATTATAATTAAAGTCTCACTTTCAAAATGTTGTCAAAAAAGAACCACTCATCACAATGAGTTCAAATTTGAAACGAAAATACTTGAAGGAGGGGGAAGGCATAAAAAAAACAGTTCCAAAATGTATTAATAGAGGGCGTGAATTTGGCTGCTAGTCATACTTTGAATCGAAATTACAAAGTATTTGGCACGAGTTGCACATTCAACCAACTGTAGTGTTCAAGGAGCTTGACTGTTTCGGTTTTTGTATGGAAAAAATGACTTCCAAGTCATTCAACAGTTGGGACACTGTGAGTGGAAAGCCCATCCACTACGGGAAGGTCATACCCAATTGGATGGGAAAAATCGAAGGAACTTTTTCTTTGATGCCGTATCGTTTCTCCCTTCTTAGAATATTTTTAGTTCAAATTTGAACACATTGTGACGAGTGGTTCTTTTTCGACAGCATTTTAAAAGGGGGACTTAATTATTATAATCACTCTGTATTATAGTCCTATTACAGTATGAGTAAAAAGCTTGCCGATACTGCAAAACAAAAGAAAAATAATCAGGTTACAAATCTTTATTGTAATAAAAGTGATGTGAATAACAGTAACTGAATGTCAACCCTTATGATTCGGCGCATTAACACTGCCAACAAGAAAGAGTGAAATCCCCGATCCACAAACTCAGCTCCAACTTTAACTTCTCTGTTCTCTTCAGAAAGAAGTATTCAGATCCATTGTCGGCCAACAATGACAACTCTAAACGCAGATACTTTTGTGTCGCAGAAGATTAGCCGAGACATTTGCACTTTCTTGGATTTTCTGAAAGAAACCATTTACAGAACTCAAGCTCAGAAAAGAAACCTTCAGTTTTATCTTCTATTCCATCTGGACTGCGCGATAAACAGTTCGTTTTTCTTCTTATGATTACTTCTTTCCATTTCCATTCTGCAACTAGTAATAAATAAAAAGAGAAAACCTGGCAACAGACTCAAAATCGTTTGGATCGATTGTTAACCGAAAAACGACGAATTGTGTTTTCAATTACAGATTTACAGATAATACGGAGACAGAACAGAAGAGAAAAATATTTAAATTTCATAAATATACAAGACGTTTTGCTAACGAAATTCGATACCTTATTTTAAAAATGGTCTATGTGATTCACTACGGTTTAGAATGATTCAATTTATTCCAAGAAAAAGAAATTTCTGGAGGACTTTTATTCGTCAATTCAGAGTTGAGGAAGAATTTCTCGGTTAATGAGATTTGGTTTCGGAATCATCGATTTCAAGTTCTCCGTTCGCTGCGAAAGGATTTCGACAAAAAGCCGCGAAAATCCCGGCATTTAAAAGGAGTTTCGGGTTGAAAACTAATTTATTTTTTTGTCTAAGGTGTGGATATATAAAAATCAAATAAAAGATTTCTGGCTTCGAGTTGCTTTCGAACTAAAATCGTTAAACTTTAAACTGTGTTGAAACGTTTTGTGCGCAGATTCAAACTCTCATAATTCATTCACTCTGAAGACTGTTTAATATAATATGTATATCAGAATTTTCGCTCAAACTGTTTCTTTAATATAATGCGGTGGCTCAAAATAGAACATGGGTACCTTCTTTCATTATAATCACCCTGTATATTATAATAAAGCCCCACTTTCAACATACTGTCAAAAACAGAACTAGCGCTCGGAGCCACAGGAGTCCGGTGGTGGCACGCATGATTGTAGTGGTTCGGAATGCACTTTAAACCGTAAGTCCGGGTCAAATATGGCTATAATATATCAATTTTCGCTGACAACCCTACTCCTCCGTTCAATACTTAACTGGGTCAGACTTTATTGTATTGCTTTTTTCTATAAATAAATGAAAGTTCATGAAAAGTGTTTATTAGAGATGGAAATTTTTTTTATTACATTTATGTTCTGTGATAGAAATTTTTTTATTATTTCAGTCCACATCTAACAAGTATGTTAATACACTTTTTATATCATTGATATAAAACAATCTTGAATAAAGATAGCATAATAGTATCTTCCATAGCCACTTATCTATACAATAGACGAAACTCTTATATACATGTGTGTGGTGTTTGTTAGTCAATAAAGTTGTGCGTTCTCCAACCTGTGCCTCAAGTATCTCAATCCAACCACATCCATTTGCAATCGGGTTGTACAACTTGCACAGTGCACTAATGTTATTTACAATAGATATAAATAATGGTTTTCAATTGCATAAGAATTTCATTCATAATACACATTTTTTCTAATGCAGCTGGCACTACAGAGGCTTTATCTTTATGCCATCAGCAAGGGCTGCACCACTGTTACTCATTGAGCACTACCCAAAAGGGCACAGGTAGCGTGAAGATAGGCTACGAACGAGATTAGCACTACCCCCCATATCCTATTAGACCGGAACGTACGGCTTAAAGTGGATTCTGAACTCCATTACAAACATTCATGGCTACATCGAGACTCGGAAACCTGTTGCACCGAGCCCCAAATACTCGACTATTCAGGCCCGTGTATATCGTATATTCATTTAGCACTACCCAGATGTTACGTGTAGCTTGAAGATACGCTACGGACACGAGTCACACTGGACCAAGGCCGTCTACCTAACAGATTTCGAGACAGGATATGCTTTCTTTTTACAGGGTAGATTTGTTAGTCATACGCCTAATGTTCTGCGATCCTAATAGACCGTTACCTATGGTTTAAAGTGTATACCGCACCACTAAAAACACTCATGACTCCTCAGGGATTCGGACTCGAAACTTGTGGTACCGAGCTCCAGAACGCTAGCCACTCGGCCATCAGTTTTAAAGCCTGTGCCTTAAAATATCTCAGCCCAACCCCACCCAGTTGAAATCTGGTTGCCCAACCTACAAGTAATAAATGATGGTTTTCAATCCACTACAGATTGAAAACCATTCGGGGACTCGAACCCGAAACCTGTGGCACAGAGGGCCAGAGCCCTAGCCATCGGGTCCATTTCATAATAAACAATGAGCAATTAAAAATTAAAAAATGAACTTGAAGCATTCATTAGATTAATGCCTTTTGTGCGATTTTTTTTTTACACCAAATAATAAAATCGTTAATATTTTTCAATATAAATTATCTTTTTTTATTATTTTATTACACGTATTTAATAAGATTCGGAAAAATATGTAGGTCCCTTTTTTTCTTATTTACGTAATGAAACCTTTCCTGCTACCTTACCACCCTAAAAAAGGGCCGTGATATAAAAACAAAACCTAATCTGAAGTGGAATATTTTATGGTGACTGAAACAAAATTTTAGTTTCTATTAAAAATCTAAGAACTTGTGAAAAATCCATTCAATTAATTTGTGTCGTTAAAAAAAAACTGTAATGCTTCATTATACATGGAAGGGGACGATAGTTACTTATGAAACCTGAATGAATAAAGTCCGTTGTCATCCAGAGAACTTTTAAAACACATTATCGTCAAGGTAAATCAAAGGGGCCCAAAAGAAGTCCACTTTCGAGAGACAAATAGAATAAAAAGAGGGACCCATGAAATCGAATGACGAGTCTTTTAAAACCCATAAAGGAAGTGCACCTCCGGGCTGCAGATCTAAATGTCGTTTCAAGGGGTGGGGTGGAAGGACAGACGAGCCCGGAGGAGCCTAATAACTTCTTCGCTCGGCCTGCTTCTCATCATGGCAACTCGCTCGATCGGAATAAAAAGATCTTTCTCATTGCCATCAAAAGTGAAGCACCGATTTTGAACGGCCTCCTCTGGGGTCTGATTGAGGGAGAGGGAGGTGGGGTGGACAATTCAGTGAAAAGTATCGGCCACGAGTTGTTTGTGAGGATTCATTATCCAACTCAAATAGGCATGTGATTCAAAATCACAGGGCAGAGAACAGCTTGAAGGGCAAAGAATGGACTGCGTTCGTTTTCCATTATGAAATGATGTACATTTTTTTTATTCTTGTTATAGGAATTCTTATTATATAAAGTAATTGGAAAGTAAGATGCAGTAGTGCCCAGAGTCGATAAAAATTTTTATATTTAAAATATTTAATATATTTAAGCCAGTTTTGTTAAGAAAATTCCTATGAAGAATGCAGAATTAGATTTCGTAATTCAGAGAGAAAAAACATTTAATTTATATATATATAAATTTAATATATACCGATATTCTTTATGGAAGAGTTATTGTTTCGCCTGACTTAAGTGGATGGGTTCACTGATGACAATTGCTTCTATCTTGTTCTTTGTAATTTTCTTTCTTTTTATGATATCTCCTGTAAACTTGCCATTGGAAATGAAAAAAGAAAACATCGTGGAAATTTAATTCAATAATAAAGAATGAATATTAAATTTATCTTTCATGATATTCAATTTTAATTCAATACTAAAAAACTGTATCCTATAGTAAAGAAGAAAAAAAATCGATATTTGATTTTCTTTGTTTTTCTATGCATGTGTGATAACATGTAAAGCAGATTTCCCCTTTATTTTTCGCCTCTCTGCAGCTCACGTAGTGCATCTATTGAAATATTTCTCCCTACTAAAAAGGCATCGACGAAAAAAAAAAAAAAAAAGATGAGCAATCTGAACACTCTCCGAAGAAATAAGCAAAGTGAGTGACATGTTATCGGGGAAAAAAGGGAATCCCCCAGTGACTCGAGAAGCGATATCGATTCAAATGAGAAGTAAGACTTAATTAAACAAACATGATTTCTTTTTCTCAAACATTCTCTCCAATCGGAATGCATTGAATCGTGCCGGATATTAAAATCCCCTAAACTGGAATGGGTGAGGGTCCGGCCGAGGGCTTCAAAAGTAACTGTCCAATCGGCATTGTGTTCCCTTTCCAGGTGTTATGTTTTATTTGAAGACTTTTGAGTGGATTTAGAAATACATTGAAAATCATGCATTATTTTTGGAATGAGGATAAATTGAATTTTCTCAATCTCCTATTATGACATTAATAAGCGCGTTTGGGCCTGATGGTTGAGTAGCTAGCTATCAGGCGCACTGAACGACGGGTTTCAGGTTCGAGTCCGGGTGGTGCTGGGGATGTTTGCAGTGGTTCGGAATCCACTTTAAACCGTAGGTCCCGGTCTCATAGGATTGCAGAGTGTTGTCTTGAGGTTGAGCCAGTCTTCCGCCCTCTTGGTTCCTCGCTACAGGGAAGCTGCGTATTACTATTAGCCATGAGCCAATGCATATATCGGACCTAGTGAAGTCTTTCCTGCTCCAGGGGAATTAGTAACAACAACCAGTTAAAAGAAAACAATTTTGATTTACTGGTCTCGTGTAAAGACATTAGGTTTCACTAAGGCAGCGAATTAAGACCCTAAAACTCGATTGGTTGCAATTTTTAATACATAATAATTAGTTATCAAAGATTGTGTTCACCCAAATCTTCCTTTATGGGAAAAAAACCTCCTATCAGAGATGGGAAGCCGAGGTCAGAGTTAAATCGAGCCGTTTTGAGAGAGTCGACATCAGGAGTCGGCTTAAAAATCCTATTCATAACTCTTTTAGAACAATATTTTTAATTCTTCTACATTTTTTGGCACGGTCTGTGCGCCAATTGGCTAGCTCTCTGTTGTTTGGTACCACAGACTTCAAGTTCGAATCCTGGCGGTGGCACGGACGCTTGTGAGTGGTTCGGAATTCAAGTTAAAGTGAAGGCATCGGTCTAATGAGCTTAAAGTGTGCTCAAAATGGCCGTAGAGCGACAAACCCAACCTATTAGTTAGTGTAGTAAAATAACATTTACACTATTACAAATGATTAATTTATTAGCAAGTGTCAATAGGATTCTTTTTTCTAAAAACAAATCTAAAGTTAGAAGAATATTGTATAGATTATAACCGCGGTAATACATTAAAAAAAAGGAACTAAAGGTCAATTGCAATCTTCCATTATCATCTGACGTCATCAAAAGTGCCATTCATTTGCCCGAGAAAAAAGTCCGCGACGAACAAACTCGGTTCCAAACAAAAACTCCTCTCCTCCATTCAGCCAGGTAGTCCTTGAAGCCATTGTCGCCCAACAATGACAACTTTAAAAGCAGATTTTTGTGTCGCAGAAGATTAACCGAGACATCTTCACTTTCTTGGTTTTTCTGAAAGAAAACTCTTTGCACGACTCAAACTCGGAAAAGAGTACTTCAGTTTTTTCTGGACTGCGCGATAAACAGTTAGGATTCCTTTCTTCCCTCCTACAACTGAGAATAAATAAAACGAGAAACTCCTGTCAATAGATTCGAATTCGTTTGGGACGAATAAACAGCGCTTGTAGAACACGAAATAAAAAAAAACCGAATTGTGTATTGAATTACAGATTTGGTAATATTATAGAGACCAAAAAGTAGGAGAAAATATTTAAATTCTGGGGGTCTGAATGGCCGAGTGGCTAGCGTTTTGTCGCTCTGTACCACAGGTTTGAGTTCCGGCGGCGACATGGATGTTTCTAGTGGTTCGGAATCCATTTTAAGCCGTAGGTTCCCATCTAATACGATCGTAGAATGTTGCGGAGGTATTGTGACTCCGCATCTGTAGCTTATCTTCAAGCTACACGCCCCCCCTTGAGTAGTGCTAAGTAAATAACGTCTGTGCAGCACGTCTGTCCTTTAGGCATCCAAGACAGCTTTCTAAGTGTTTGCCAGCTGCAATAGAACAAAAAAAATCTTCTTATAATTATTCCTTTCGTCCCTTCTACAACTGAGAATAAATACAGCCAAAAAAAACCTGGCAGCAGATTCGACATCGTTTGGGGCCAAAGAAAAGAGCTTGTAGAACAAGAAATAAAAAAAATCCAATTGTGCATTCAATTACAGATTTGCTGATAATAGAGAAACAGAATAGAGGAGAAAATATTTAAATTTAAAAAAAAATACCATCGGTTTTTCCTAACGAAATTCGATGCATCTTTAACATATTCAATGAGATTAGCTGCGAACAATTTCATTCCGGAGTTGACTTAAAAGAGTACAATTCATTCCGATTTTTTTCTTAACACATTTATTCGTAAATTCCGTCTGGTAAAGAATTCCTTAATCAGATTTGGTCTCGGAATCATTGACTCAGAACTCTCCGTTCGCTGCTCAATTCCCCGGTGTTTAAGAAGATTGTTCCTGTGCAAAACTAATTCGCGTTTTGCTTGGGATTTAAGATATCGAAATCAAATAAAGTATTTCTTTGGGTTCGGGCTGCCAAAAATTCTGATCGATACAGAAAAGGCTCCGTTAAAAAGTCGCGAGCATAGTGGATTGTGCCTGATATATTTTTTTTTTTGGATAGGAGTGTGATGTTATTTTTAAAGCGTATACAATTTTTATTTTCTAGAAATGTTATTGGTTTATTAAAAGTATGGATATTCAATAGCATTGAATTTTCTTTAAATAAATTCATTTTTAAGAACCGTACTGTATGCAAAACTGTATACACCAACCGTACTGTATACACCAACAAATATACCTCACGATTGACGAAGTACTTTTTCAAACACAAACGCATGCACTCAGTGGCAGTGTGCTGTAAGCTCAGTATACGTTCAATCACAAAATTAGAATACTCAAATAACTTTAGAGGAGGCTTGATGGGCAATTAGCTAGCTCTCTGGCCTTTGGTATCACATGTTTCAGGTTCTAATTCTGGCGTTGCCATGGATGTTTGTGGAAGGTTCGGAATTCACGTTCAACTGTAGGTCCCAGTCTGTTTATCCCTAGTGTGCACAAGATGACCGTAGAGCGACCAACCAAATATAGTAGTAAGTATAGTAAAATATTTTTATTTCACTTCTACTATTAAAAATGAGTGATTTGTTAGTCAGTTTCAATACAATTATTTTTTTCTACTAGCAAACCGAAAGTTAGCAGATTATTGTATTTATTATTATAACCACAGTAACACAGCCAAAAAGCAACTGAATGTCGATGGTAATCAGCCATTTCTATCTGACGCCATTAAAATTGCCCTCAAATGTCCACGAGGAACAAACTCGGTTCCAAACAGAAATTTCTCTCTTCCAGACAGCCACACAGTGCTCTGAGCCATTGTCGCCCAACAATGACAACTCCGAACGCTTTTGTGTCGCAGAAGGTTAGCCGAGACATTGACACTTTCTTGATTTTTCTGAAAGAAAATTCTTTGCACGACTCAAACTTGGCAAAAAAAATTTCAGTTTTTCTTCCATTACATCTGGACTGTACGATAAACAATTCTTTTTTTCTTATGATTATTTCTTTCTTCCTTTCCAGAATAAATAAAACGAAAAAAAAAATCTGGCAACAGACTCGACATCGTTTGGGACAAAAGAAATGCCCTTGTAGAACAAGAAATAAAAAATAAGCAGAATTGTGTATCACATGATAGATTTGGAGATAATAGAGAGACGAAAAACGAAGAGAAAATACTTAAATAAATAAAAAAAGTATAATCGATTTTCCTAACGAAATTCGATGCCTCTTTAAAATATTCTATAAGGAGATTAGCTGGCGACCCATTTCATTCCGGGGTTAATTCAAAGGGGTACAATTCATTGCCATTTTTTTTCTTAACGCCTCTATTCGCAAATTCAGCCTGGTAAAGAATTCCGTAATCAGATTGGGTCTCAGAATCATCGATTCAGAACTCTCCGTTCGCTGCTCCATTCGCCCCGAGTCCACAAAGAAGCTGCAAAAAGTCCCAACTGTTTAAGAAGATTTTTCCCTTACAAAACTAATTTGCTTTTCGCTTGAGATTTGGATATCGAAATCGAATTTTAAGTCCTCTATTGGCTTCGGGCTTCCAAAAACTCCAATCCATACAGAAAAACGTTAACGTTAAAAAGTCGCGAGCCCGGACTGCGAAGTCTAATTGAAACTGCAATTGTGTCGATACGACGTCGCACGCTTTTTTGGTTCAAACTGTTTTTGTGCAAGAAGTCAATTAGGACACCGTGGAGTGTGCTTGATATTGTTTTTTGGGGAGAAGTGTAGCATTATTTTTAAAATGTGTACAGTTTTTCTTTCTTAGAAATGTAATCATTATATTAGAAGTATGGCCATTCAATGCATTGCATTTTTAATAAATGAATTCATTTTTAAGAATTGTGTTCTGCCTGAAGCATACTTTATGCAAAATGGTATAAGGGAAAAATGACAAAGTACATTTTGATGGTAAGCCTCGCGAATGACAAAGTATCGTTTGAAATACAAAGCATAGTATGCAGGGCTGTGTGTGGTAAAATCAGTATAGGATCATTCACAAAATTAGAATACTCAAATAGCTTTAGTTGAGTCCTGATGACCTAGTGGCTGGACTCGGTCCCCCAGGTTTCGGGTTCGAGTGCCGGCGGTGCCATGAATATTTGTAATGTATGGTTCGGAATCCACTTTAAACCGTATGTCCCGGTCTATTATGACTACTACAACACCACTCACATCACTGTGCCTAGAGCTGAGTTGGCCATTTACACTTTGATGATGATGGGAAATCTGAACTGTGGTCTAAATCTGATTGAGCTCTGTGATCTATGGCTTAAAGTGTATTCCGAACGACTACAAACATCCATGGCACCTATGAGACTCGAACCCGATACCTTTGGTACCGAGTGCCAGAGCGCTAGCCACTCGACCATCAGGCCCAAGATTTATTATTACTGTAGAGCGTTTGGCCTAGAGCTGAAAAACTTAGTTCGTAAAGGAAAAGCATTTCCTGTTTTGAAATTTGCAGTTAGGTAGACGACTTTGCCTCACAATAGGGCTGTTGTGTCACTATTGATGATGATGAAATAACATTAGTAATTCGTTAATTCGATGCAATTATTCTGTTGATAGTAAAAAAATTTAATAAATGTTCTTATGAAATGACTCCCAAATGGAAAACGAATAAATTATGTTCGAATATTTTTGATCCATTAACAGCCTTTCATGAAAATCGAAGTCATTCATCTGAAATCTATGACAGAAACTTAAAAAGTAAACCCATTATAATGAATTATAAAATGAATTTCATATTTCGGAAATTGTCTTGTTTAGATATTCAAAGAAACATTTAAAAATGAACCTAGATAGATTATATATCTAAATGAATAGAGTTAACTCCAAAATATATATAACTGAAAAATATAATACTTTGTTGCCAGATAAAAGTAAGTATCGTAAGAGAGATAATTTTTATTTCCGAAACAAAAGAATTCAATGAGGATCGAAAACTGAAATTCCGAGATGAAATACCTTTCTCGTTTAAAGAAATTTAAATAAACTAATAAGAATAGCTTGTGATAGCGTCTCTCAGATCAGTGTTTTCTTCCAGATACTGGGAGTCGAGAGACCTTTTAAATTGTTTGAACACTTGATCCTGCTTTAACTTCAATCTGTCCTAATTCTTATCTATTTAATTTCTTTTTGTATAATTCTTCTAAGTTTATTTATGTGATCTGTTGTATTTTTATGGTTTTCTGGATCTGTGTAGGACATAAAGATAACTGTCTCTGTATTACCAGTTGCATTAAAAATTTAAAAAAAAAAACTTTATTATTAAAAATATTAATATAAGTCTGTTAATTGTGAGTTTCAATATACACAACAGAGGGTTATTGTGGGTGAGAAAGTTTTCATCTGCGACTTCTTACTACAACACTGTTGCCACCTCAGCTGCAGAAATAGCGGTCTTAAATTGTGGGAGAAGCAATCCCCAATATCCGACTTTTACGAGTGTGTCGAAAGTTCCATATTTGGGCGCATTTTTCTTTTTTGGGGAAAAGAACTTCCGAAAAAGAATCCATTTCCCTTCCCGTTGGAGCAGTTTTTCTTTCTCCATTTTTACAGCCTATGCATTTTTTTGCGGCAGAGAGAATCCCGTTTTATTTAAATCATGTCTCATCCGGCACTTTCATTGGATTGGCCGTTTTTAAAAATTCCGCTTGTCCTTCTGGCGGTCTCTCTTAACGATTTCAGAGTACACAAATTCGACGAATTGTTAAGGTCTCGGGAATTCGGGAATTTGAATTTTTGAATAAGGGAGGGGGGAATCAAAAAGGTTGTTTGTGAAAACAGAATTTCGTTTTTCCGAATGGTTTCAAAGGGTGTTGAATCGAATTGATTTTCGGGAAAATCGGGAAAAACTTTTCTTATTCATCCACAGAACATAACGTAACTGGGAAAAAGTTTGGGAAAGCGGAAAATCATTTGACTTTGCGAAGTGAAATATTGAAAGAGAATTTATTTAGGTTTTGTTGTTTTTCATATTTTAAATAATAATATTCAATAATGAAGAGTTTTATAAAAGGAATGAATGGATTATCCAAAACAGTTTTTCTTCAAATATGGATATATATATAAAATTTGGAGAAAAGTTCGGTAAAACATTTTTAATTAAATCTGTTAATTCAAAAAGTTTTTAAACAACTCTGTTGGAAAATATTTTAATATTAACCTTTTGTATCTTTGCATTTTACTAGTGTCATAAAATATTAAAAACTACTGCTAAATATTTGTTAAATTTCAGCTTCATGTTTACATTTTTTTTCTAATGCAGCTGGCAATACATAGACCAGGGGTGGCCAACCCAAATGACATCCCTCATCATTTCTACAGTTCATTTTTGAATATAGGAATGTACACATAATGTATATTTTAATACATTCAATTTTACTACTTTGGCCATTATAAAAAAAATATATTTTGTAAAAGTGTGATAAATCTGACGGGAGGAAAAATTTTTCAAGTCAGGCCGCATCCGGCCTCCCTGACATACAGTTATCCTTATGCCATAAGAAAGGGCTGCACCGCTGTTACTCGTTTAGCTCTACCCAGGGGACATGTGTAGCTTGAAGATAGTCTACGTAAATTTAATATATTTCATTCAATTATGTATTTAGGCTTATGGAATTTTGTTTTACGGTTTCTGTTCTAATTTTTTTAACAACAAATCCTAGAAAAGTTTTAATAATAAATCTTTAAGTAAATTTACTCATCAAACATGTTTTGAATTCCCTTTATTATTTTTTCTTCATGGCAGATAGGTGATTATGAATCATTTCAAAATAAAATATTCGAAAGCAAGCAAAAAAAAAAAAATATTAAATTGGCCCACATTGCAAACATTCTTCAAAGGGTTTCTATTATTAGTACATATTTAATCTTTTTTTGTGAATGGTACTTAATACTTGGTCATTCAAAGTGAATCGGGACTTCTTTTATTTTTAAAGAAGCACTGTTGCCAAAAATATAAGTCCTTGGAAATTGAATTCTCAATTATTCACCCTGCCAGACTTTTCTTGTAGTGTCCTTGTAACGTTGAGGAATAAATCCTTGTTTTATCTATAGTTAAATAACAAAGTATTAAAAGATGAGATATATAAATTTCGGTACTAGTAGTTTTTTGTAAAATATAAATGAATTTTTAATTTGTTATAAGTTGCAAAACTGTTTTTTTTCCCCCCCGTCTTTTTATGCATATCGTATTAATGGCGTTAAGAGATGTTTTTTGAAAATTTAAATCAAAGTTATATATTAATTTTAAGTATAATTGTTCTACTAATTAACTATTTTTTTGATTCTCGATACTTCCATTGATTAGGATTCAGATACATTATTAGAAAATCTTTCTCTTTATAATTTCTTTTCCAAAATATTAAATTTTGAAAAATATTTTTATAAAAAGAAATGCTGTCTGAGAGCAAAATTTTTTTTCTATAATCGTGTTTTTCATGTTGTTGTAATCGTATTGTATCAAATCCATTTTCTATAATATACTGCCCTCCAAATGTTAAGGAACAACTGGTTTTTTTGCGTCTAATTTGCAAATGAATGAATATAGAAACATCAAATTTGGATGGCATGTGCACAAAACAGTTATGTATTGACTGCAACATAGAAGTTTACATAAGAAAAATGCAAAAATAACCACTGTTTTATGTGGTAAAATGTCATAGAAACATAACAAAAATGAGTTTTAATAAGGGATATGCCTACCCATAGCTTGAATGCATTGGCGGCATCGACTTTCCATGCTGTCAATTAAGTTGTCGGTTACCGAAATTAGAAGCGAAGAACAGACACGAAGTAAGCTTTGTTCCAGCTCTCCTGAAGATCTTGGAGGAGGACTTAAAGCAGCAACCTGTCTACCAAGATAGTGCCAAAGATGCTCTATCGGATTCAGATCTGGAGATCGAGCTGACCATTCCGTAAACCAAGACCCTCAAGATATTCCTCAACAACTACAGCTCGGTGAGGTCGTGCATTATCATCCATCAGAATGACAAAAAGGACAATTGCACCGGCACATAGGCGAACATATGGATCAATGTTCTCATCCCGACATCCCAAACCAGTCACAGTTCCTCCCTGGAACACATACAGATCAGTGTGACCACCGAGTGAGATCTGTGCCCAAACCTCGGTAACTGTGTCTTTCGACAGTGTTGGATTGATGGTATCTGGTGCTTTGTTCCCTCCAGATCAGCAGACGTCCTGAATCGTTCTCCAGTGTGAATCTGGACTCGTCTGTAAAGAGTACAGGAGCCCATCGTTGTCTGGTCCAGGAAACGTGTTCTCTTGCCCAAAATAAGCGGGCCCTTCTCTGTCGTCCATTGAGGGGGGCACGCACAACTGGTCGCCTTGCATAGAGACCTGAATTGTGAAGACTTCTTCGCACCGTACTAGCGGATATTCTTCTCCCTGATGCTACAGAGTGGTCTGCATCAAGTAGTGGCACAGAAATGCTTCTTCTCCTTCGGGCCGAAAGAGCTATAAAATGGTTTCCAGCAGATGCTGTAGCTCGTGGCAGACCTGGACCATGTCTTCTGGACACAAAGCTTCTGATATTGATATTGATTCTTGATATTGTTTGCAGAGACGATGGACCACACTGCGAGTCACATTAAGACGTCTAGCAGCATCAGCCTAGGACAACCTCATTTTCATCCATCCGATCCCCTACCATCTTAACGAATCGGGCAAACGGCTTCTCTCAGACATTGCGGGACCGCAGTGCGTATTGTCAACGAATCTTTGTAAATCAACAAAAGTTACACGCGTAACTACAAAAACCTGATATTTGCATGATTATTTCAGATTTGGTGAGGCTCCGTGACTGCGTAGCAGCCGTTATATTTACATATATTGCTCTCATTCATATATTGTTCTTTTGTAAAAAAAAAAGTGGTAGCTATCGTTTTTGCATAAAGTTAATTTTTATCATTTATATAAACTATAAATTTTATTGTTACTGTCCTTTTTTTTATAGTGAGCTTCGAAAAACATGCTGTTCCTTAAATTTTGGAGGCCAATGTACTTTTACCAATTTTATTATACGAAAAATATATCAAGCAATTAAAATCTATTTTGAAAAAAATTATTTTCATATTGTAAAATTATATGTATAGTCTAAAATCTTTATATTACTTTGATCTAATTTGAATTTATTTAAGTTTAAGAATTTTTTTTTTTTTTTTTTACGTTAACAAACTATATTTTCAATAATTATACATATTTTTAGCAGATAACTTCTATTCAAACTTATGGAAATATTATTTTATTTATTATTATCGAAAAATAAAAGAAGTTCATTTTATTTGATAAAAAAAAAAATTGCCACCCTAAAAAATTCCAGCGCATAAATTTTAAGCATGCATTCAATTTAGACTTAATTACCGCAATAAATATTTCAAAAGAATATGTTCCATTCTACAAAGTCATTTCATTTTGAACCCATATTTCAACGCTATCAAAAGCATCAAAACTAATACTGCTTTAACTATGTCATGATGCCGCTATTTTCACTTTGTGTTCAATTTCCATAAGAGCGAAAACCCAGGTAGACAACCATAATAGATGACAGAGCAGCTGTTTGCGAAGCGAAAAGGGCGTTCGTGTCTTACCCTCCAAACATAAAGGAGAGGTTTGGATGACATTTTATTTTGATAACACAAATTCATTCAGTGACTTCATTTTTCTCTTATATTTTGGGGATCTATTATTTACTTTTTCACCAGATGCATTTCATTCCGCGTGTTTGCAAATTGCTTTTACGCGTGTTTTAATTTATGCGTATTGCGATTGTTTTTTTGTTTCTTCCGCTTTCCAAGTGATGCATATGCGCCAGAAATCCATTGCTTGGCAACGCTCAATCGTGACCGGATTCCGGCACACAAGTTGGCGTTTGTTTTGGCGAGATGGAAAAATCATTCATTTTCGGAAACAAGAGAGAGCACTCTTGTTGAAGGGGGACTAATAGTTATTACTAGGCTTCAAGATAAAAAAAAGAATTGTAATATTTTAAAATAATATGAGTGCTTAGATGAATAGAACTCAAAGCGTGCACTGCGGCCTGATGACCAATCGGTTGAAGCTCTGGTCTTTGCTACCACAATCTTCAGGTTCGAATCCAGGCGGTGACATGGATGTTTCTAAGGGGTTCGAAATTCCAGCTTGTTTTGTAGGTTAGGGTCTATTTAGCCTAAAAGTGTGAACAAAATTACCGTAGAATTGCAAACCAAAGCGTGCATCAGGAATGCATTGGTGAGCCCTAGAACATTTCCAATAGAAAAAATGCCAGTTTTCCCATTGAAAGATAGCTTTCATTACAAACAACCAATCGTTCTGGTTGTGTTTTTTTTCTTTTAATCAAAAACTGTGAGAATGTGCATAACCGAGAAACTGTGAGTGGTGACTTCTGGGATTGAAAATCAGAAGTGATAGCTTCCATGATTTTTTAAAATATTTTCTTTGCGGACCAAGACTCATCCATCTATAAGTAGTAGCGTGTGGAGTTGAATGTCTAATATTAACAGAAGATTGGTGTGTCGTTCTAAGGCCATTTTTCCCACACTTTGGATTAATTATACAGGGACCTACAGTTTAGCGGGGATTCCTAACCCCTCACAAACATTCCATGTCCCCGCAAAGAATCGAACCTGAAGCCTGTGATAGCAAAGGTTAGAGAGCTAGAAGATTAGCCTTCAGGTCGCCACTGGTACTAGAAGATTTATAGGTGCATCCTATGATTATTTAAGAGAAATAGGTGTCTAGATATAAAAATAAATAGAGTTATTATTTTTCTGACCCAGCTTTCTCTATCAAAGATAGCTTTCATTACAAACAGTTAACCATTCTGAATTCTTTTTTTTTTTTTATTCACATAAAAAGTGTCAAACAATGCTCATGCGAAAAAGAATGTTTCTCAGAATAGAGGTTTGGTTTGTTGCTTTACCAAACCATTTTGTGCACACTTTAGATCATTAGACCGGGACCTACAGTTGAACGTGGATTCTGTACCCCTCACAAACACACCTGTCACCGCCAATATTTCAATCTGAAGCCTGTAGTGCCAACGCCCAGAGCGCTAGACATCTGGGTGCAGTGGCTCTCAAATTGTGAGGTGTTATTCCCCAAGGAGACATTGAAAGGGAAAACTGCGCATTCTGTGCAGAGAAAATGAAACACATTTTAAATTAAAAACTATCTGGTACTCAAGGAATCAATGAGAAATTAGAAAAAGGGCATAACTGGTTGATAACTTACAAATATAATAATGTTTTATTCGTTAAAGTATGCAGCCATGTTTTCTATACACTTTTGTCATTTAAGTGGCAAGTTATTCAGGGCTGGTGGTATAAAATCTGGCAGACGGGAGTCAATGAATTTCTAGAAGACCAGTCTTACAAAATTAAGTTATTTAAGACCAGTCTTACAAAATTAAGTTAAATTAAGTTGCTCCAAGTCAAAATTAAATTGTTTTTCCTGTTAAAATGTTGCGGGGTGTTTAGCGCTGTGGCGCTCAGTACCACAGGTTTTGAGTCTCAGCGGTGGCGTGGATGTTTAGAGTGGTTCGCAATCCACTTTAGTCCGTAGATCCCGGTATAATACGACTGTAAGGGTGACACAGAGCCCAATCAGTATTATTATTTAAAACTTGTCGAAATTGCGAAGAAACGGTAGTAGGGGGGTTGGTCTGGTAAGTATGGAGGATGTTGAACATACTCTTTCCATTTTCAACCCCAATTCCTGTAGTCATTTGTGTAGTGTGTGGTCTATTGTTATCATGTAATAATATAGGATTCGATCTGTTAACCAATTTAAGTTCTTTTTCGTTAAGATTTTGCATCCTTTCGTCCAGTTGGTAGCAGTCTATTTATGTTGTGATCAAAGAGCCAGATTTCAAGACAGCCCAATGAATCACACCTGTGCTAGAACACCAAAAACTCACCATCAGCTTGTTTCCCACTTTGTTGTGTGTTTTGGGTGATTCAGCTGGTGGTATAAAAGGGTCCCAACCACTGTGCTGAATGTTTGTGATTATCCTATTCGATCCATTTCTCATCACAAGTGACAATTTGATTCCAAAATGGATCAGGTAGGAGATAAGAAAGAAATATTTCTATTCCATTCCATTCAGTTTTGTTTTCAACAAAATTATTTTTTTTTAAAAAGCTTTTAATATCTTATGAGCTTTACACATTATCCTAACATTAAATGTGGCTTTATGATGAAATTGTTAAAAATCGCGTCTCTGTATTTGCGTAACGTTTACAATTAATTTGTCCAACTCTATAACATATTCTGGGTTAAAAATCGTGTCTGTACAATTTGTAAATGTTTAAATCTGGCGTGTACTATGATTTATAATATATAGTTATTATATTATCCCAAATGGGATTTTTTACTGCATATTTATCATCCGCACTGTTTGACAACGTTCTGACGTTTTGAGAAATGATGGCATTCTATAACATATATATTTTCTAAGGGTGATATATGTTTATACCAGACAGCTTTATATAGGGATTATAGAACAGTAATACAAGAAAAATGTATACATCAATTCAAGCTAATATGTTTTTATAACTTTTATGTTTTATATATACATAATAAATTTCAACAACAAAAATATGCATTTATGTTGTACTTTCGTAGGAAAGATTGAAACTGATATTTCAAACAAAAAGAAAACGTCGTGTTTCGAAAACTAAACCAGTAAGTTAGAAACAAAAACAAACATCCTAACTCTCAACTTATGAATTGAGCTTTTTGAAATTTACAGATAGTAATTCCAGAATTTGGATTGGAAATGTATTTGTAGAGAAAATATTTCTCTAATGCGCGTTCTGTTTGAAATAAAAATTCTTGAATAAAATGTATGTTTATCTTGCTCTGAATATTGGAGGGATTGTTGTACGTGAAAAAAAAAACATTTCATCAATACAAAATTTTTGAATTGCATGCGATATTTATAAGGGTAAATAAAAATATTTATCGCTTTTATTTCAATTTTAGCATATTGCTTTAAAAAAAATTAGACAAAATTCAAAAAGTTTCATTTTTTTAATTTAAAATTTAATTTACATTCATTAAATTTTTATCTGGCATAGTATTTATTTAGGAGCCTGATGGCCGAAAGACTAGCATTCTGGTTATTGGTGCCACATGTTTGGAGTTCGAATCCCGGCGGTGCTATGCATGTTTGCAGTGATTCGGAATACACTTTAAGCGGCAAATCTTGGTCTGATAGGATCACAGAGTGTTGTCTTGAGGTTGAGTCCGTCTTCAGCTCTCGGGCTTCCTCGCTCAAGTGAAATTGCATATTACCTTGCCCATGGCCTGTGACGGGATCTTCTGGACCTGGTGTAGGCTTTGCACCAGGGGGACTTGTAACCACAAACATCAATCAATCAATGAATATAACTACGTGTTCTTCAATTTAATGTTAAATGATCCACTTCATTACTATTTACAGAAGGACGCACGCTGGTGCACACTTTGGTTTGCGCTACTACTATACTACATTACACCACACCATACAACTGTGACAAGAGCCAATTTGCCACTTTACACTTTGGGAAGAATGTGGATGAGAAGTTTAATTGGGCTTTGTGATGCCCTACGGTTACAGGAGACCACGACCTACGGTTTAAAGTTCGAATCCGAACCACTACCAACGTCCATGGCACCGCCAGGACTCGAACCCGAAACCTGTGGGGCCGAGTACCAGAGCGCTAGCCACTCGGCCATCAGGTTTAAGCTGTATGCTCATTTTGTGCACCCTTTAGGCGCATTAGACCAGAACCTACAGTTGAACGGGAATTCCGAACCACTCGCAAACCACCAGGATTCGAAACTGAAAAGTTTGTGTTACCCAACTGACCATCAGGGAGCAATGTACGCTTTGGGAATCTTTGATCTACACGCTCATATCTACGGCAAAAACAAATATTGCATCTTTTTTTTTCCTGCAGCCTAGTTGTCACTATTAGGCAATATTTAACGGGATTGCTCTCTCTCTCTTTCTCTTGTCTCGAGAAATGAATGATCGTTTTCCATTTCGCTCCCCAATTTTTGAAGGCAATGTTTTTTTGTTATAATATCGATCTATATTTTCATTAATATTATAAAGACGCATTAAGTAGAATCAAGCAAATAGAATTTTTATTTTAATCCGTAGAAAATTTCGTCTTTTTTGCACATTTATTTGCTGAATATGAGTGGGCTCCTTGTTTCACCGATGTAACTAAAATATTGGTTATTGGACTATATTTGTTGTGTTGATGTTTCGTATGCCTCTTGGTAGACAGCAACATCTAGACAGTCCAAGTCTAGGTCAACAGTCCAAGAACCCATGTGTTCTCGTGGAAAGAGGGCGGCTTCTGTTGTGATGGAGCACCCGTAGGTAGAAATCTGACTTGGCGAGGCCTGAATGGTCGAGTGGCTAGCGCTCTGGTGCTCAATACCCCAGGTTTCGGGTTCGAGTCCCGGCGGTGCCATGGATGTTTGTAGTGGTTCTGAATCCACTTTAAACCGTAGGTCCCTTTCCCCTTGGACTGTAAGAGCGTCACGGAGCAAAAGTCAGACTTCTACCTACGGGTGCTCCATCACAACAGAAATCTGCCCCTTTTCCCTCCCTCCATGAGTAGATCACTCATGGGATGTCCATCCCGCACTTCAGGATATTGAGGATTAGTCACAAACAGTCTGACTTGGCACCGTGACGTGGACTTTTTACGGGCTAGGGTTCTCAGCCCTATGTCCAACACTCTACTGGCATATTAGACTGAGATCTACCGTTCAAAGTGGATTCAGAACCACTAAAAATATCCATGGCACCGTCGGGACTTGAACGCAAAACCTGTGGCACCGTGCGCCAGAGCTCTAGTCACTCGCCTATTCAGGCCCTAAAATATGGATCATATTTAACTAAATATTCTAAATGCGTTCTGCATTATTTTATCAGATTAAAAAATTTAGAGAAAATTAATTTTTCAGATAAAATTGCATTCATGAAAAAGGGTGCTTAGCCAAGGTCCGTATGTATAGATCCCACATCTGATTAGACTGAATTTAAAATGGTAGATTGGCTTGTTTTTTGGCGGCATGCTTGGCCGTTTGAACACTTTTAGAACAAGGATTTCCTACTGCACTCCCTCCCTTTATTTGCGGCACAAGTCTAGACAGCCTTCTCAAAAAGGTTCTTCAGACAGGCATTTTTTTTCTCTTTTTTGGTGTGTTCTTACATGAAAAAGGTATGGCGAATAACGGTTAAGGCAGTTGATATAAAATTTGTTAACAAGGGGTAAGAAATGAACATGTCTGTTAAAAAAAACATGTCGAAAATTAATTTGCCACAGCAGCATTTTTTCTTGAAATCATCATCGTCAATAGCACGACAGCCCAGAGTGGGCTAATACATTCCTTTGATGAGATTTCCATGCATTCCTCTGGGTGACAAGGGTCCCCAATTCTTAATCTTCAGTAGGGCAAAATACTTTTCAACTGCGTCTATCCATCGCATATTGGGTCGTCCTCTTCCGTGTGGCTTTGCCAAAACGAGACTTTTGACAAGGTTTAAATCATTCAGCCCAGTTTATTCTATTAATCTTAATAAATTTTATAATATCTGGGTCTTTACAGCATTTATAAATTTCTGCGTTGTACCGTCTTCTCCAACAATCACTTGCCCTAACACCTCCAAGAACAGCCCTTAAAATCTTCCTCTCAAATAGACCGAATTGGGCCTCATCAGATCGTGACATAGTCCAAGTTTCAGAGCTATAGACCAAAATAGATATAATAAGGGTTTTATTAGACCTATTTTATACCGAGACTTTTTACAGGTTTTAAATCATTCATTATTAATATATGAGCAGCTCAGTTTAATATGTTGATCTTAATAAATTTTATAATATTTTCCTGGAATAGTCTAGCCAGTAAGTTGAATAAAATATTTAATTAAATTTCCACTCGCTTCTCAATTAATTGAAATCTTTCAATCTGTAGAAATTATGGTTTGTTTTCAGCTGTTGTCTAAACTTTGCATCTGTAAAATTTATGGATTTATTTTTCTTGTTTAAAACAATCTTATTAGACAAAAAAATCTGTGAAGCATTTTCTTTGCAAACTTTTATTACGATTCTTTTCAAATTTTGCTTCCTTTGTGATTTGTCTAGTTTCCATTGTTGAATTTTTCTACTTCCCTTTATATTATAATTATGCAATCTTCCTTTATAGAGTATGATTTATGAGTTCTATTTAATCAGCTTAGAATAAAACAAAAGGATGTCTGTCGTTCGCCACAGATGAGTGAAACTTTCTTCGACTTCCTGACAATGTCGCCCCTTCTGCAATCTGCAGATAACTTTCTGGCTGTTTTTATGTTTCAAAAGTATATTGGGCTGGCAGACGGAAACTTTGTAACTGTTGTCTGGAGTCGAAAAAGGAGAAAAAAAATAATGTTACTTTGAGTTGCTACATTTAGACCCTTTCTAAATTTGGATGTATATAGATGAATATATACTACTGGGTCGAAAACGTAAGGCCAATTTTCAATATAAAATTCCCTGAGCTCATGGAATTTCAGTTTGTTCTTTTTTAGGTTGATGGTAGTATCCTTGGCATCTGTGTGAAATGTGACGTCAAAATATTCATTAGTTCTTGAGTTACGCTTGGCTTTGTGAGACCCTAAAACGGATTCCGGCGATTTTTGAAATGTCCTAATTCATTGAGCAAAGAACTTGCATTCAATTTTGCTTGCGGAAACATATAGGATGTTGCAGAAGGCATTTGGTGAGCATTCCTATATCGGAAAGAAATGTTTACAAGTGGTACAAACAGTTCAAAGAAGACAGAGAACACGCTGTTATACATATATATATTGTATTTATCATTGTTTTGCCAGGGTGTTGTTTCAAAATGAGGAAATTTTTCCCGATAATATACTGTACGAATAAAAGAAATTTTATAATTACATAACAAAGGAAATTCATAACTTATGCGTAGAATTGTTTTGCTCATTGTGTTCAATTAAAAATATTTTTCATAAAAAGTGAATTTTAAAAGAGACTTTTAAGATCCTTTAAGAACTAAATCGAGTATCATTTTGTGCGCCCTTTTTGCAGTCAATATTTACGTGCCTTTGGCAGGGCCGTCGATGTCCCCCTCTCCTTTAAGAACTTCATCCCTGTCTTTATTCCTTCCGTCGATACGTTGGAAATGTTTGCCAACGCCATCATTTTATCAAACAGAATTCCGAGTCCATATTTTAATGCCCGCGGGTTTTTGTGTCCTCCCGCTTCACTTCATTCCGCATTGGGTTCGTTTTGCGAAGAAGCTTCCTCCCCTTTGATTTCGATTCTGTTGTTTCTCCTGCGCATGTTTGGAATCTCAACGACACCATTCAGACAGAAAAGAAATTTCGTAAACATTTTATATTCAAATAATGCACACGAGAATTGGAGAAAACTGTCGCTAAATGTAACGTTGTTTCGATAATGGGAGTTGATTTCGGTACAAGACTATTTTTAACTCTTGTCTTAATAATAGAAAATAGGATTAATTTTGAAATTGTGTGTGTCAAATGCAGTTTAGAGTTTCTTTCTTGCAGCTTGCATAAAGTGAGCATTATTGCTATCCCAAAGTGGAACATGTGTATGTATATTCAAATGAGGAAATGCCCTTTTTTCTAATAGCACAGTGTTGAGGGTTTAAGCAACGGATTGCAACTGGGTGTGGTTGAGTTAGGATTTGAGACACAAATTTGATAGCTTTATTGACACACTGCACAAACACGTAAATACAGACTATAGTTTACACTGTTAAAAGGCGTATAATTACAGATTCGTGAAAAGATTCCACTTTTAAGCCGAAAACCCGATGCTCAGGTACGCGCGGGATGAGCGTAATATACTTCCTCTTTGAGTGAGAGTCTGTAGGCCAACAAATACAGAGGGTTTTGCTAAATATCTTTCCTATTCTGGGAGAGAGACTGTAAACTAAACGTTTTTCAGCGACAACGGCGGTTACGCTGTATTTCCTCTCAGGGTGAGATTTGGCTTTGTTTGTCGCCTAATGGTCATTTCGTACACACTTTACGTTTAATTAGTAGTAAGTTTAATTAGTAGTTTTAATTTAGTTTAATCACTTACCCACATAAAAGTCACCTTTTATGAATTGTTAATAATAGTCTATTATTAATATTAAATAAACTATTATTAAATCATGTTAATTGCACCACAATTTGTGTGCAACATACTTAAAAATAAAATTAAAAAAATATATTATCTCGAATCATCAAAGATTCAATTTTTTTTGACATTCTTTTTATACAATTTATTATTTTTGCCTCTTTTTCAGGAACAGCACTAAAATATTTTTCTACTACTTCTGATTAAATTTATTTATATTAAATGATTAATTTTATACATTAAGTTTCTTATAGATAGTTTTATAAGTTATTAAAATTTTTTTGTCAAAAATTAGGTAATATAGCTAGAAATATTTTTCGAATACTTAAGAATTTAATGACAGGAATATAGCATGCTAGCATTCATCAAGAAGATACTCTTCCTAAATTTCCAACTAAGAATAAGATTTTTATCTGAAATTTTTATAATAAGTATTTTTAAATAATACTTAAACTTTTATTGCCTTTGTGTTTACAGATGAAAAAAATAAACAAATTATAATATTCTTCGCTAAAAGTGATATTCTTGTGAAAGTATTTTATAAAAATAGTCGAAAAGGACTATCGCAAGAAATATTCTTTAAAAAAACAAAACAATGGATGAGTTTTTTCATTAGAAAAATTTTAATTACAATCGGAATTATGAAGAAAACATTAGTGAAAATTTATAATTAGAAATTCAGAATTACAAAACAAACATTAGTGCAAATATTTAATTAAATCAGAATTATAAAGCAAATATTAGTAACAATCATTATTTAAAATTTACTATTATTCAAAAGACAATTTTCAATTTCTTAAATGTATTTCGGACAGCAGACATTCAAAATACCCATTCGGTACCAAAATACCCTCTCATGTACTGTCTCGCTCGGCTGCATCAGCAGTGTCTGTCCATATAGGGAAGGTGTGTCATATATTCCTGTACATGTGAGTCTGGGTTCGGTTATAGAAAATGGCAGCCTCGGTTTACGAGTGAAGCCCCGACTACAATTTAGAAGGGACGACGTCTTCTCATCTCTGTGCAGTGTGAAATATGTGTCTGGCATCTCGCGAAACGTTGAATTTTTGGAGCTCAGAAAAGACCTTTTGAAGGAATGCAATTTTAAAGTTTGATTTCGGTATCCACATTGGTGCACTTAAGTCAATAGAAACTAAGGAATTTTTTTAGAAAATATTTTATGATATTTAAGCATAAAAAATATTATTGTGTTTTGATCATAAAAATTCTATTTAAGTATATTCTTATCGAACATTGATTTATTATTTTTTTCCCTAATGCAGCTAGAAAATACTTAAGAGAGTTTCCTTTCATGCCATCAGCAAGGGCTTCACCGACGTTACTTATTTATCAATACAGAAGGGATGGGTGTATCTTGAAGATAAGCTACGGATGCGAGTAACATACCCCCGCAACGCTCTACGTTTCTATTAGATCGAAACCTATGGTGGAAAGTAGATTCTGAATTTATTTTCAACCTGTGAAGGTCGAACAGACAATCGCTCATTTCATGTTATAGCTGTAGTATGAGGCGAGACGTTACACATGGATAAGTCAAATTTAATTGAAAAAAAATAATAATTCAGTTTAAC
>BPLQ01012507.1:25404-68828 GCA_021605075.1 Caerostris darwini | reverse complement strand
ATTATTTTTTTACTTTTTAGTTTGATTCACTCTAAAAGCGTGTTTTTTAGATTTTTTTTAAACTATTAATTTATTTTTAAGTAGGATTTCGCTACTTTTTGTGTGCAGACAGTCTAGCTGTGTCGTCTACGTAAACAGCTAATTTAATGTTGTAGGTTTAGCAAAAGTCCTTCAATGAGTCGGAAAAGAGCATTAGCGAGCCTTGAATCAAATCGCTAACAATGGCTCTGGTTGTGGTATTAGCTCCATAGAGTCCAAAATTATGGCAGGCTATAAAGGAATAAAATTCCTTTTGACTTTATACTCGATAGTAGGTGTTGGAAAATAACTGTAACGGTATAATTTTGGGATAGGCGTGTCTATAAATGTTGAGTTGACAAGATGCATATATTTAGAAATAGATCTATATAATCACAAAAAAAAAATAATTGTATTAGATTACGTACATAATTTTTGTTCTTTTCTAATGTCAAAATTTTATTTTAATTAAAAAAAATTCAGAGAAAAAATGTACCAGAAAATGAAAAAAAATATATATAAAACAATATTAAATAATAAAAAAATTCAATCAGTTATACAGTTATACATAGCTTTATCCGTTTATGTATAGTTTACACGTTTATACATAGTTTTATACATTAATCCGATATATAGATTTCCCCTGTAATTTAAAATTTAATGTAAGAAAAAAGCTCACAACATTAAACAAAGAAAGAAAGAAAAAGTCTTAATCCTATTTAGAATTATTTTAATCCTATTTGACTTAAATCTTATTTAGACTTATTTAAAGTCTTAGAAATCCTATTTAGGCACTCAATTGTATTCATCAGTTATTAATCAAAACAGAAAAAAGAAAGCTGATCCAAAAATAAACAAAACCGTAGATGTATAGAAACGCACATGAAAGAAATTCTCACACTTTTTAGCCGAAGTCTTCTTTACTCAGAGAGTAAGGGGGAGTGAAATAACCCCTGGGCTTTCTCAGTACAGAAAAAAATGGAATATTCTATTCAAATATCAAAATAAAACAAGATTGGCCGATATCAGAATTGAGATTCTATTGCTCGCTTAAATATGTATTTTTCGCGTCTAATATTAAAATTGAGAGAATACTTCATATGCAAATAGACACCTTAAACTTTTTGCATGGATAGTACCTAGAGATAGCGTTAAAACTAAATCTGTATCGAATTTGCATAGTTCTAAAATGCTATCTTAGCTGTACATCATTCAATCCCTGGGGTGGATGCAATGAAACGAATTTCTGGCTCCATTTTCGTAACGATCCATCGCTGAAAATATTCTGGCGGTTCCTTTATTTTTGGCTCTAATACGTTCAACAACGCCTGGTTCAAGTATCCATAAACTGAATATCATATTCTACATATACTATTTAACATTTATTATTTGTTACATTTATTTCGGGGCCTGAATGGCCGAGTGGCTAGCGCTGGGTACCACAGATTTCGGGTTCGAGTCCCGGCATTGTGACATGGATGTTTATAGTGGTTCGGAATCCACTTTAAAACGTAGGTCCCGGTCGAATATGATGGTAGAGCGTTGCGGGGGCATTATCCGCCGTCCGTGGCTTATCTTCAAGTTACACGCGACTCTTGGGAAATGAAAAGTGAGTAACGTCTGTGCAGCGCTTGCCTAAAGGCATCAAAGACCAAGCGTCTAAGTGTTTGCCAGATGCATTAGAAGAAAGAAAAAACTATTTAAACAATATTTAAAAAAAAAAAACTATTCAAACAATATTTAAAAAAAATCAATTTCAAAGTTTTTAAAAAGTCAATTCAAGTTTAAAAAAAAGGAAAGCGTTCCGGTATGGGATACAATCCCACCTTGACAGCTGAAACGCCGAACCAGGTTTAGGAACCGTTTCTTCTCCATCTTAATGAACGGAAATAATGATAGGTGAATAAGCTGAGGCTTCATTTCAGTCCTTCAGGAGGAATTCTGGTGTTTTATTTCTCACTGGCTCCAGGTGGAAGACGGGGATTTAAAATTCAATCTATACGAATGGACACCAGGTGTAACAGATAGTTGTGAAGATGCGTTGTTGAATGTTAGTGTGCATCGGATACAACCGCAAAGATCCCTGTTGTTACAATTGTGTGCGATATTCAACAAGTCTCTCGATGCATGAAATGAAACGGTATGACGCGTATTTGAAACACTTTTGTGATGCCGCAATAGGATTTCATTCTCATTTAGGATATCTATGGCTCTGATACGCATAGAAAAATATCTCATTCTCGCCTCATTATTTACAGGTATTTTGATAACGCATTCATTGAAGGAGCTGTAAAAATAAAGCTGAAAATCTTTATTATTATTATTATTTCTTACAGTATGATTGCGAAATGAAGATGGAGAGGGGATCAGTTTTCGTTGGATAACTGCCTACTGGGAGCACTTTTAAGGATCATTGCTACGCATTTGCGTGTTTTTATAAGGGTTTGGGTTGTCGCTCTACGGTCAACTTGTGCACACTTTAGCCTAAACAGACCGGAACTTACAGTTTAAAGTGGATTCCGAACCACTACAAACATCCATGGCACCGCCGGGACTCGACTCTATATTACCGAGCGCCAGAGCTTTAGTCACTCGGCCATTCAGGCCCTGTTTTTATAGGGGAGAAGCCTTAAGCACTAGCGTGAGTATCGATGTTACACGACTGTGTCGAGTCCACTCGTTTTAGGAAGCAGCGACTGCAATGCTGCCCAGCAATGGATTCGAGTATGAGGCCTCCTGCTTGCAGATTGCGCACGTTTCCACCGGCTGGAGATGTCCATTCATGATGCGGGATAATTTTATTTGTTCCAATGCATCTGGCAAACATTTAGACAGTTGTCTTGGATGCCTTAAGGCAAGCGCTGCACAGTCGTTATTCACTTTGCAATACCCAGGAGATGAGTTTACCTTGAAGATAAGTTACGGACACAGAGTAACACTACCTCCGCAACGCTCTACGATCCTGTTAGACCTAGACCTACGGTTTAAAGTGGATTCCGAACCACTACTGACATCCATGGCACCGCCGGCTCTCGAACCCGAAACCTGGGGTACCGAGCGCCAGCCACTCGACCCTTCGGGCCGTACGGTGCATAATGTATTTTAAAAAAAGTCCTATTTTTATTGCTGCTTAAATCTTAATGTGTTGTAAATAGCATTATGACTCGTGTTGTTGATATCTTTTCTGACTGAAAATGACTCGTTTGTGAATCGACGTCTTCATAGTCGTGATGCGATGTGCCGGTATTGACGCATTGCGGCATCTCTATCACGACAACAACAGAATCTTCCTGATGACGACGACTACCGTAACGTAGGTGCCGTTCGTTTAGACATAAATAGAGAATCACATCTCGACGACAGTTAAATTTGTTTTCACCTTAAATTTATTTCGACCTCGATGTGTATTTGGGTCAAGATGTTTACAAAAACCCAAGCATAGAACGGTGCGAGAAAGAGTATTTGAAAAAAAATAAAAAAAACATTTTAGTTTTGCATACATATATAAAAGTTAATACCGGCAATAATGTAGCACAACAAAATGTTTCATACATTAAAAAATACTTATTTATGTTGGAATGGTACTTTCTGTGTGTTATGTTGAATCCCCCCGCGCGCAAGGTGCGCAGTAGATCTACCTCCCCGTGGGGCACCTGGTAACACTTTTCAGTGGCTAAAAGATCTACAACTTGGCATTATGTTAGATTAATGAACTCTTCTGTTTCAGCCTGTTGTGTTGTATTCTCTGTTCTTTTTATTTTTCGTTGATCTTATTTTTTTGCTGTAACTATTCATAATCTGCCATTGGAAATAAAAAAATAAAAAAAAACAATTCGACTTTAACGAGTCTATTGGCAGCGTTCACTGCCATGCACTTTTATGTGGATGATGACATTGAAGGTGATATTGTAAGAGAAATATGGCTATATATAAAAGTAAAAAAAAAAAAAAAGAAAAAATAGAATTTAAATACAAATATAGGATAAATAAATAACTAATAGAGAGATCTGACAAAAATAATATTCAGTTAAAATGCCCAGTGAAGTACGCGGGCGTTTATTATGGATGGGAAGAGTAGTGCCATAATCAGGAAGGCGCTTGAGCAGAGTATTAGGAATATTATTATAAAAATGAGTTGAGAGCTCGTGAATAAAATTTTTGACGGAAGGAATTTCCAGAGCAGCGAGAATATCTTTATGAATCTCCCCCTCTTATGCTGCAATTCCTGAAAAGAAGCCGCCTTATTTATTTTCCCACGCATAATTCTCCCGATGTCCGGCGATCCTCTACCGTCACAGACTCTTCTGAAGCCGTCCGTCATCAACTTTGGACCAATCGAATGTTTTGCAACGTCACGAGTCCAGCCACAGCCCCGCCCTTCTCATTTCGCATGCACCGTTTCGCGCTGATTGACACCTTCCTTCCAATTAAACTGCACTGATCCGTCATCCCCGCATCTCCAAACTTGACTCCGCCCCCTCATTTCGCATTCTTCGATGAACCTTGATGGACACCTGGTATTGTGTCGCCTCGCTGTTATCTACGTCATCTCCGCTTTTATATCAGCAACTGTAGCACACCCTTTTTGTTTTCAATTCATTTTTCGTCCACCCCACGCTGCTTCCAATTCAGATTTCAAATCGATTCGTTTATATCTTCTACAAATTACATCTCCACGCATCTCAGAATATTAATGACATAATATTTTTTTGTCTGGCATTTTTGGAACACTTTATTTGTGATTTTATTTTTTTTTCAATTCCTTCTATTATCTCACACTCTCCCTATATGTATATATATATATATATATATCTATATATCTTGTTCAAATGTTCAATCGTTCATAAAATACTTTTATTCCTCCACTCAACTTCAGATACATTTTTTTTGAACTTGTAGTGGATGACACTGGATGTTAATACAGTTTTTTCAAATATTAATTCATTCATTAAATTTAATTAATTAATTTTAGTTTGTTTTTTTCTAGATTTCAGTTGCATCTATCTACCAATAGATGGTGCCAGATAAACTTAAAAAAATGAATGAAAATTATTTGTAAAGGATTTTTTGCAATAGAGTGAAAAAAAGTAGGAATTGACTTAAAATAAACTTATGAAAGATGCAAATCCTATTTTTGGCTTATAGGATTGAGTTCAATTAAACTCTTCGAAAGGTTAAAACAAATTAAATGTTATTAAATGCGAATTTTTAAGCATTATATCTAATATGGGAGATATTTTGAATGCATTTAAATTTAAAACAAAATAAAATTGAAGTATTTAATGAAAAAAAAAATGCCTTATCAGTAAATGCTGAAAAAACTGAAAGGGGAATACGAGAAATTGTGCTTAATAATTGTGAGGTCTCTCAATGATCAGGATTTCCTACATTTAAAGTTTATCGAAGCTATAAAAATTTTATTTCTTAATGACTTAATTTAAAAATATTTGATGGGATCAAAAGTGCTTTAAATCTCAATGTCATCACCCCATTTAATTCTTTTTCGATTTTAAGGTAAACCCTTTCTTATAATAAATTTTTTTTTCTCTCTTCTAATGTGTGTTTTTTTTCCCCTTAAGGCAAGTACTGCACCAATATTACTCACTTTGCCTCACCCGGAGGCGCGTGTCACTTGAAGATAAGCCACGGACGCGTAGTAACAATGCCCCCGCAACGCTCTATGATCCTATTAGGACCGGGACCTACGGTTGAAAGCGGCCTGGTGGTCAAGTGGCCAGCGCTCTGACCTTTGGTATCCCAGACTTCAGGTTCGAATCCTGGCGGTGGCAGGGATGTTTGTGAGTGGTTCGGAATCCACTTTAAACTGTAGGTCCCGGTCTGTTTAGCCCTCGTGTGCACAAGATGACCGTCGAGCGACAAACCAAATCTACCGTTGAAAGAGGATTCCGAACAACTACAAACATCCATGGCACCGCTGGGACTCGAACCCGAAACCTGTGGTACAGAGCACTAGCTACTCGGCCAAAAGGCCTCCGGCCATATCGGTGGAGTTAAAACCAGAGTTACAATGGGATTTGAAGAAATACATTTTTTCCGAGGCTATAAACACATAGGATGAAATGAAACAAATTAATAACAATAAAATAAAACTTATTAAAAATCCATAAATATCCCTTACTGAAACATAATCTTAACATAAACATGTAAGTTTTCAAGTAAGAGTAATTGTTACATTTCTATAAATAAAATTATAAAAGGTAGAACAAAATGAAAGGCAACACTATTAGCGGTTAACAGAAAACTCTCCACTCAACTGACATAATTTCAATAGATGGAATAGCGAATAAAAGGTTTGTAATTGCAAAAAAAAAAAAATAATAATAAATAATAAAATAAAATAAAATAAAAATAAAGACACAGAGAAGGGGAGGGGGGCAGTGGTCCTCAAAGCAATACAAGTTGCAATAGAGGGAGTGAAATAACCCCTGGGTTTTCGCAGTACAGAAAACAAATGGAATATTCTATTCAAAACAAGTTTGACCGATATCAGAATTGTGGTTATATTGCTCGCTTAAATATGTATTTTTCATGTCTTGCATTAAAATTGAGCGAATACTTCATGTGCAAATAGACACCTTAAACTTTTTGCACACACAGTACCTAGAGATACTAGATCTTTATCGAATTTGCACAGTTCTAAAATGCTATCTCACCAGTAAATCATTGAAACCCTGTAGTGTATGCAGTGAAACGAATTTCTGGCACCATTTTCGTAACGAACGATCGCTGAAAATATTCTTCCGGTTTCTTTTTTTGGCTCTAATACGTTCAACAGCGCCTGCTTCAGGTATCCATAAACTGAATATCATTTTCTACATATACTATTTAACATTTATTATTTGTTACATTTACTTCGGGGCCTGAATGGCCGAGTGGACGAGTGGCTAGCACTCTGGCGCTCGGTGCCAAAGGTTTCGGGTTCGAGTCCCGGCATTGTGACATGGATGTTTGTAGTGGTTCGGAATCCACTTTAAACCGTAGGTCCCGGTCCTAATAAGAGCGATGCGGAGCATTGTTACTCCGCGTCCGTCGCTTATCTTCAAGTTACAAGCGACTCTTGGATAATGCAAAGTGAGTAACGTCTGTGCAGCGCTTGCCTTAAGGCATCCAAGACTAAGTGTTTGCGCGCTGCATTAGAAGAAAAAAACTATTTAAACAATATTAAAAAAAAAAATCAATTTCAACGTTTTTAAAAGGTCAATTCAATTTTAAAAAAAAGGAAAGCGTTCCGGTATCCCACCCTGAAAGCTGGAACGCCGAACCAGGTTTCGGACCCCTTCTTGTACATCTTAATGAACGGAAATAATGACGGGTCGATAACCTGAGGCTTCATTTCAGTTCATAAGGAGGGATTCTGGTGTTTCATTTTTCATTGTCTCCTGGCGGAAGACAGGGATTTAAAATCCCTCCGATACGAATGGACACCAGGATTAACAGATTATTGTTGAAATGCGTTAATAGGGAGTTTTTGCATACCGTACGTTAGTCACCGTAGGACGTCCGTTAGCTTTTTCTCCCTAGCACGCATGCTCATAGGAAACTGAGCAAGCGCGCTAGGGAGAAAAAGCTAACGAACGTCCTACGGTAACCTAACTTACGGTATGCAAAAACTCTCTAATGAATGTTGTCGTGCATGGGATAGAACCGCAAAGATCCCCGTTGTTACAACTGTGTGTGATATTCCGCCGCAGACCGCTAGCTTCTCGGCCATTCAGGCCCTTTCAATAAAGAATTATTTTAGGGATTTGCTGAGGTTGAAAACTGACATTATGGCCAGTTTTAAAAATAATCTTAATTCTTAGTTGTAAAAATGGATCATCACACAAAAATATGCTTTCTAGCAACTAAAGCTCCTAAATTTAATACGCATGCATTACCTAATGCCAAAAATATCATTGAATAAAGTATTTAGCAAATTTTTTTGTGCAATAATTGCTCTTTTTATTTTAATTAATATAAGGAAAATGATTATTAATTTTGGAGCTGGTTGAATGACTGATATGTCTTCTTTATCTGTGGTCATTCTAAACATAGGTCTGTCATCAGTAAATGTCACTTTCAAAGATTGAAGCTTTTTTTTATTATGACATGCTTTAAGAAGCATTACTTGTAAACACACGCAGCATTACGCTTGAAATGTTTAGGATTCATTGCCAAAGTTATTATTATTCTTATGTTCATTTATATTACCAGCTGCTTAGGTATTTTGCCTGTTATTATTTTGAAAACATATAGATTTGTTTCAAAAACTTTAAGTGAAAATTTTTATTTAAATATAAAAATTCTGCAGGAGAAGTTTTATATGAACTGATTGAAAATTTAGTTTATCTAATTTAAATTATTTATTATTCATTATGGTTAAATTTCATGTCCCTTTGATTTGTTATTTTGATAATGAATGAATTATAGAAAATATTTACTGATTTAAATAAATGAATGAAATCTCGAAAACATAAGCAAAATTAAAACTAAATTTAAATGAAAAAGTAAGAAACTAGACGCATCCATTTATCAACTATGGGATTTTGCATCATTAAAATTATTCTTTGATTTATGACGTCACTGGAAAATAAACAATCGACCGAAGACTCTATTTTTGCTCTTTACAGAGAGAAAAACTATTATTCGATTATTAAAATAAAGGCGTGGCTTTAATATTTCTACACGTGAAATAACTAGCATAATTCATATAAAAAAGGAATATAACGCCAGCGTTTAGATTGCATAGGAAAAAAGACGAAAAACACATATGTACTAAAACAATATGTACATCATCATCAATGGCGCAGCAGCCCCATGGTGGGCCGAGGCCGTCTGCATACTGGTAGATTTCGAGACGAGAGTTGTTTCCTTTTTGCAGGGTAGGGTTGTCAGCCCTACGCCCAACGCTCTACAGTCATATTAGATCGGGATCTACGGTTTAAAGTTGATTCCGAACCACTACAAACATCCATAGCACCGCCGGGACTCGAACCCGAAACCTTCTGTACTGTGCGGTATCCACTGGGCCATTCAGGCCCACCCACCACTTCGGATATAAAAATGCAAATTTTAGATTGCCTTGTAACTGCGCAAAGTGATATACATACATATATATATATATATATATAGTCAGGCCCCAAAAATATGTACACCTCTTATTATAACTTAAATCACACCTCATGTTTTAAAAGTAGATTCAACTCGCCCCCCCCCCCTCCCACCATCCCAAAACAAATTTCGCAAAATGCTGTAAAAACCTTTTTTTTATTGCAATTTTATAAAATGTTCTTAAAATTCAAACATTCATAAAAAGTTACACAAATGGAATATACAACTATATATATATTATACAATTATACAATGGCATATATATATATATATATATGCAGAATAACGTAACAAAACTACTTAAAGTTTTTTAAAGCCTTTTCTTAGTATAAATTGTTTCTGATACTTTTTAAAGGTATGTCCTTCAAGTTTGTGTGTCATACGATTAAGTTACGTTTGAATGGATTTGAAATTAAATTGCTGCGTATAAAAATAAATTACAGTGCTTGAAAACTAACATGAGAAAACCCAGAATGGACCCGCCATAAGGAGGGAGGAGAGAATACAGCTCGAATGAATTTTTTATAAAAGGAAGTATTTTATAAAAAGTAAATTGTTTAGACATAAATAAAAACTTCCGTCTTTTTACGCATAATGTTGAGTGTACAAATAGTGAAATTTGGACCACGTGTTTTCGCTTTCTGGATTGAGGAAATCAGCTGGCACATCACCGAAGTAGAGTCCTTAACTGGAACCGCAATGATTTTGTTATTCCAATTATGGCTGTTGGATTTGTTTTGTCTGAGAGAGCCCTTCCTACGACTTTGTTTATGAAATATGAGTGGCATCTCTTGTGAGGGGTGCTCTTTTCTCTCTATGAAGCTTTTCATAGCTTGAGAGAGACCTCGAGAGGGTTCCAGAAATGTTTGGCTTATGAAGTTGCGTCGATGAACGCACCCGGGTTAAAAGTCCACGGAACAGAACTGAAAACACTCTGGACTCCTTAACTGTAACCATTTCTGCTGAAATGATTTTGTTATTCTAATTATCTGCCATCTCTTTCCCAGGCTGCTGGATTTGTTTGGTCTGAGAGAGCGCTCCTAACAACTCTGTTATAAAATACATCAGTGAGTGGCGCCCTTATCTTTATCTAGTGGCGTGCAAGCAGATGAATCGGCATAAATACAGCTTTTCATAGCTTGACAGAGATGGTTCGAGAAATGCTTGATCTGTCCAAAATTGTGTCGAAGAACACACCCGGGTTCACGGGATGGAAACGTTCTCGAGAATGATTGGCACAGCTTCTGGCGTTTCGTATTGAGCACTCCTAAATTTATTTAAAAAAAAAAAAAAAAAAAAATAGATTGACTTTAGATTGGACGTTTCTGACAGCTCTAATTTTAATGTTTAAAGTATAATATAGAGTGTTTTAATGTATCTGTAGATAGTACCTTTATGTATGTATCTCATGTATAATATCATTTAATGTGTCTATAGAGTGTTGTACTTTTTTTTTTTAAATTGGAAGCGGTAGAGGCGGGAAAAAAAAGATTGTAAACACTCTACGAGAAGTTTTTTTTGGCAGAAGAAGCGAGAAGTTCTTTTTATGAACACTTGCTGCTAAGGCTGACGAATTTTTGCATTTTCTTTTTATCCTAATTTTGTTTACTCAAGCCCACTGGTTTACAGTGCCGCCACGGAAGCTTTCGATCCTGTATAACTTACAGATCTCGAACAAAGCTTTCTGTAGTTCGACAGTACACTGTCCACTACTAGCATGTTATTTATAACTCATTTTCGTTATTTTAAAAAGGGTTCGCAAACATTGTTCCCAAGCATAAGCACGTAAGGGTGGAAAATAATTCTGTTAGTTAATTATTTTTGTGTTTTTCCCACAGCACCACACCCGCTTAACTTTCTTTTCATTCTTCCCCACACCTGCGCCCCCTTAAATAGGGCTACCTACCAGTTCGAAAGATGGGAATGGAATATAGCCATGAGTCATGCGGTGAGGAAGACTGTTAAGGGTAACTGAGCCGCATTTGCGTGTCGTATGGGACGGAATCCGAAAAACTCCAACCAGACTGCTTAATGATGAGGCACAATTTCCATCGAGTCTCCTTGTTTCTGAAAGAGTGCTTACGACATTGCCGCAAGCGGATTCAAACCTCCTGTTTTGTTAAATTTTTTGTTTATTTGTTTAAACTCCTGGGCGTGTTGTAACCCTTATATATCACTCTCGTTATATATATATTTATATATAAGAAACACTATGTCAATTTAAAATTGTATGCATGGATGTGTATATTTATGTATCTTTTGAAATGAATTTACCGAAATAGTAGCATACCAATTCTAAAATTGTAATTTCGATCAACTCGGAGGATTCCTATTTTAGGGTGAAAGCAGTGACCGCAACGGATCTCTCCTGCCAAGTAATAATAATAAAAATATAAATTTCGGAAATATTAAGAATGTTTTTAATATTGTTATCGTTAGAAATTTGTGTATTTCGAAAAAATTGTAACAATTTATTTAGGGAATAATTTGTAACAAATATATTTGAAAAAGATAAAAAAAGAGTTGAAGCTTCACTTAGGACCGAATGAAATTCTATTTTGAAGAAGGTGGGGGAATTTACTCATCGAATGGGAGTTTTTGAACTATCCGATAGGAAATGCTATTCTTTTGTAATTCTAATCCACTAAGAATGCGAGGAATCTGAATAAGAACGAATCATTTAAAGTCTCTGGCTCGCGGGAATGTTTCAAGAATTTGAATGTTAGTTTTAGGTTTGGTTTCAATTACAAAGTTTGTTTCATTTCTCTACTCATAAAAAAAAGTCGGACTGTGAAATGGTATTGAAAACTAGTTGATGCTTTCTGTCATGACTAAATGATTGCAAATTTTAGTCTTTCAGAAAATGTTTGCTGGTGAAATAGTGTATATATATGTGTTCGTATAAATAGCAAGTGTACGTATATATTTGAATTTGTAATTGATTAAATATGAAAAAAGGTCATTTGCAAAATACGTATAATTAATAACACCAAAAATCTGTTCAAATCCCTTAGACACGCGCCATTTCCCATAATAAGCAGTTGAAGTTCAGGATGTGTTTGATTCTTATCTCTTATGGATGCCTTATAGCTTTGAGAAACCTATGCCCTAAAAAAAAATCTGTTGTAAATGAATATTATTTATGGAAATTTATTAAAAAAATTTAAAATGTAAACGTTTATATAAGTTATTGAAACGGAATGACATGCATATAGAATAACTTGACAAACATATTTATCATTTTTTAAAACCCTTTCTTAGTATAATGTGTTTCTAGTATTTTTTAGAGGTACCTGCAACGATACTTATGCAGGCTTTCAGGATCCCCTTCGATTCTCCTCGTTTTTGAAAGCAGTGACTCCCCTGGATTTCAGCCCGTCTGCAAGATCAGTTGTGTTCATTGCCATGGAGTTTGACTACCACGCTTTTTTATAGAACGAAGATAGTATTGGAGATCATTTTATTTCGAAAGATTTGAATTTTATGCCTATTTATCTTGGCGGTTATTCAGAGATGCATAGGTCAGGAGTGGGAGTGGCACTTGTTTGAATAGAAGAGCTTTAATAGGCAGTGATAATTTCGAATGTTCACCGAAGAGGGGGAGACTCAGAATGAAGTTTGCTGCAACAAGTGGCTTTAATGGGGTCCTATCATTTCTTAACGGTCCCCCCCCCCCCTTCAGTTGTGAGCTCCAGATATCTGGCATCCATTCTACATAAATAGGTAGAATGTAGGCTTGATGGGGCATTTTTTCCCCTTTCTGACATGCATAACAAGAGGTTACTGCACGTTGCTCATGCATAATATCAACTTATATATATGTTTTTTTGCTGTTTACTTAAAGCTAAAAAGAAATCCAATTTGATATATATATAATTTTAATATTATAATATTTCTAACTACTGTGACTACTTGGGTCACACAGAAAATAATATGACCCATCTTGCTTCTTATATGGCCGGGATGGCCCTGAATGGCCGGGTGGCTAGGGCTCTGGAGCTTGGTACCACGGGTTTCGGGTTCGAGTCCCGGCGATGTTATGGCTGTTTGTAGCGGTTCGGAATCCACTTTAAACCTTAGGTCTAGGTCTAATAGGATCACAGGGCGCTGCGGGGGCATTGTTACTCTGCGTCCGTGGCTTATCTTCAAGTTACACGTGCCTCTTGGGTAATGCGAAGTGAGTAACGTCTGTGCAGCTCTTGCCTTAAGGCATCCAAGACCAAATGTCTAAGTGTTTGCCAGCTGCATTAGAAGAAAAATAAATATTTAAACAATATTTTTAAAAAAAATCACTTTCGACGTTTTTAAAAAGTGAATTCAATTTAAAAAAAAGGAAAGCGTTCCGGTATGGATGCAATCCCACCCTGAAAGCTGAAACGCCGAACCAGGTTTAGGAACCGGTTCTTCTACATCTTAATGAACGGAAATAATGACGGGTGAATAATCCGAGGCTTCATTTCAGTCCTTAAGGAAGGATTCTGGTGTTTTATTTCTCACTGGCACCAGGTGGAAGAAAGGGATTCCTCCGATACGAATGGATGTGAATGTACACCAGGCGTAACAGATAGTTGTTAAAATGCGTTACTGAATGTTAGTGTGCATTGGATATAACCACAAAGATCCCTGTTGTTACAATTATGTGTGATATTCAACAAGTCTCCCGATGCATGAAATGAAACGGTATGACGCGTATTTGAAACACTTTTGGGATGCCGCCATAGGATTTCATTCTCATTTAGGATATACATGGCTCTGATATGCCATCACGAATTGATTTTGTTGAGTCGCATTTTAAAAAATATCTTTGAATTGTATAGCCTCGTTATTTACAGGTGTTTTTATAATGCATTCTTTGAAGGAGCTGTAGAATTAAATCTGAAAATCTTTATTATTATTATTATTACTTATAGTACGATTGCGAAATGAAGATGGAGAGGCTGTAACTTTTTGTTGGATAAGACGGAGAATCTACCTACCGGGAGCACTTTTAAGGACGATTGCTACGCATTTGCGTGTTTTTATAGGAGTTTGGGTTGTCATTCTACAGTCATCTTGTGCACACTTTAGGCTAAACAGACCGGAACTTACAGTTTAAAGTGGATTCCGAACCACTACAAATATCCATGGCACCACCGGGATTCGAACCTGTGGTACCGAGCGCCAGAGCTTTAGCCACTCGGCCATTCAGGCCCTGTTTTTATAGGGGAGAAGCCTTAAGCACTAGCGTGAGTATCGATGTTAGACGACTGTGTCGAGTCCACTCGTTTCAGAAAGCAGCGACTGCAATGCTACCCAGCAGTGGATTCGAATATGAGGCCTCCTGCTTGCTGTTTTCGCAGGTTTCCAACGCTGGTGAGGCCCATCCATGATGCAGGATAATTTTTTTGTTGTTCTAATGCTGCTGGCTAACATTTAGACAGCTGTCTTGGATGCCTTAAGGCAAGCGCTGCATAGTAGTTACTCACTTAGCACTACCAAGGAGGTGCGTGTGGCTCGAAGATAACTTACGGACGTGGAGTAGCACTACACCCGCAACGCTCTACGATTCTGTTGGATCGGGACCTACGGTTTAAAGTGGATTCCGAACCACTACAAACATCCATGGCACCGCCGGCACTATGGTACCGAGCGCCAGAGCGCTAACCACTCGGCCACTCAGGCCCTGATGGCGGATATTTGGACTATAATAGTTTTCTTTTTTATAACCTCCCCCCTGAAAAAAAAAAAAAGACAAAATTTCAGAACTATGCAAATGTAATAATGGTTTTATTTATCAACAGCTCTAAGAGTACTATATACTCAAAAATACTGAAGGTATATATTTGCATATTATTCTCGCAAACCTTGCTGGGATAAGGCATTGCTAAGCCTGCAAATTATTTTCATAAAATTTCAAAAAGTACACGTAAGTATGTATCAACTCGTACTAGTTTGGTCTCTGGAAACATGTGGTCATTTTGGCTTGACCTTAGGGAGCAACAGCACTCGCAGGGGACATCCAATGGGCGTAATTTTAGGGCGACCCATGTGGAAGAAAGCTGGGAATGTTATATTTGCGGGCGTATGCGTTTCGAAATAAAGGTTCATAATTCGTTCATTTACAGATAAAAAATAAATGAATGGACAAAATGCTTCTAAAGCCGTCAGATACTGTTGAGCATTCATTTGCTTTTTTTACTTTCATGTCTTTTATTTTATATTTTTCAATTGAACAATACACTGGTGAGGATTGATAACCTCCACTAATTTCAGGATGAAGAAAAAAAAAAAAAAAGAATGTTCATTAATCTAAAACTATTTTCTGTTATCTTTATTTGCTCTTGCAATGGAGTCTTTCTTTTAAAATTTGATTTTTTTTCTCGGGTCGTGCGGTATTTTTTTTTCCAACGTTAATAGAGAGTTTTTGCATGCCGTATATTTATCGTCCGACATTTTTTTCTCCCTAGCGCGCATGCTCATAGGAAACATTGTTACAGATACGCATGCGCAATTTCCTATGAGCATGCGCGCTAGGGAGAAAAAAATATCGTACGATAAATATACGGCATGCAAAAACTCTCTAATATTTGCGAGACTTATTATTATTATTTTTTTAAGAATGAAAGTTATTTTTCTTTTTTTGTTACATTTGAATGCATTGTGATGTTAAGGAAAGATAAAATAACATTCTAATACAGAAATCAATGTGAGTTTTGTTTTAAATGTAATTTCATCATGACAAGTTGACGTTTTTTCTTCCTACGAGCCAATTCCAAATATTATATATTATATATATATATACAATCCTTTTTTTTTTCTCGTAGGTTTCAGGGTTTTTCGCTGGTGCACTGCCTAATCGTATTGTAAGGGATTTTTGTGCGTGTGTGTGTGCGTTCAATAAAACAAAAAATTTGTATTTTATTAAAATATGCAATCTCAAAAATCTTCACTCCATTTTTATAAAATCAAATGAGCTGTCCTACTGAGCACCCTGCAAAAGAATTAAGTGTGCCATTTAAAAAAAAATAATAATCTGCGATTAAAAAAATATCTTTTTCTTAAAATTTTTACGTGATTGTAGTTTTAAAAGGAAAAACAGTCATCAGATCATTTTAAAAAACAATTTAAAGGAATATACTTGTGTATATATATAGGTACATGTATTCCTTTAAATCGCATAAAATAATTTTTCCGCTTTGAAACTTTTTTTTTCTTTTTGAATTTGCCTTTTAATTTTTTTTATGCTATTTCTGTACGTAACGTGAGATCGACCTGATGTTCAGAGGACCACCGTACAGAGGAGAGAAATGATATTTAACAAAGAGGTCTATGAGAGAATCTTTTCGCTTTTTCAGATTTCAAAGAAAGATTTTTAAAAAAATATATCATTAGCCTGTAAAGCGCAAACATTTAATTAATGAAACGAAAAAAAAATAAAAACTGTTTTCTAATTTATTGCTAACTTTTGTCAATAACGAAATAAATTTGTTTAACCGTAGGTCTCAATCTAATAGGATCGTAGAGCGTTTCAGGGACATTGTTACTCCGCGTCCGTGGCTTATCTTCAAGTTACACGCTCCTCCTGGGTAGTGCAAAGTGAGTAACGTCTGTGCAGCGCTTGCCTTAAGGCACCCAAGACAGTTGTCTAAGTATTTGCCAGCTGCATTTGAAAAAAAAAATAATAATAACGTATCGCATAGTCTCAATTCTGTGTATTGTGGAAGTTAACAGCTATTGGATATTTTTTCTCTTTTTGCTATACGATTACAAAACCTGTGTGTCTTCACAGAGCGTAGGAAAATAAGAAAAGCCGTAGCCCGCCTGTCCGTGCGATACGCTTAAGCACTACTGCACACAAATACCGTCGTGTCTCTCTGTTAAAAGCATTGCGGCAAACATCTGAGCCCTCGTGCTTGCTTGTCCCACACATTACAAATAAACCACGAATCGACCTTCGTTTGCATTTAGAGGTAATAAGCAAGAGGTCACCATCTAATACATAAATTTTACATTGTGGCAGCTAAGCATGTTTTTTCGCTGCACATCAGCGGTCCTTTTTTCTCCCTTACGCATACACGAGCAGCCTATCCACGACTAGTAATAGGAGAACATTGCCTTCAGGAAGGACTTTTAGAGGAAACTGATACTCATTTACATGCCGCCTGAGATATGATAGGGTATTGCCAGCTAAAATGAAACATTTTACTTGTTAAGCTCTGTTGAAAGGAAACGGTGGACTATTTCCTGTCATAAATCCTCAAAATTAAAAAAAGAAATAAAAAGCCAACATGTAGCATAGAAATTTTACAAAATACTCATTACGTGCTTGTCTTAGAATAACATTAATGCAATGAGAGTACATCCATTCTGCATTAAAAGCGCTTCTATATAACAACCAAAGCATTGTGATTATTAAACATTAAAACCTTTTGTCTAAGAATGAATTCAATTTTATGCTATCCAGTTTTTTTTTTTCTCTGTAATAAAAAAGAAATGACTGTAAATGGGTTCTCTTACAAACTTTGTTTATGTCAGCTTAAAGGAAGGGTGTTTCTCTTAGGGGACATTCTTACTTGGTTTCTGGATTAATAGGATATTATTTTCTTCCTTTTTTTTATAGTCCCAATAGACGGACAGTGATTTAAGATGTGCGTTCTTATCGCAACGTAACGGCAAATGCTTTGTTGGATTACCAGGGAGACTTCTGACAGTTTTACGATTTGCCCGTTCACTATATAAAAGGGAAGAGTTTTTTTTTCTATGAAAAGAAAAAAAAACTCTTCCCTTTTATATAGTTATCTATTTGCAAAAAATTATTTTGCTTGTTGCGTGGCACTCGGAGTAAACAGAAGGAACAGGGAAAAAAATCAGCTGAGCTGATATAGAGACAGGATACCCATAAAGTTAAGAATTTAATGTACAATCCAAAACGCATAACGGCAATCTAAAAAATAAACAAGTAATATAAAAAAAAAATTTAAAGTCAATTCTTATTTTTTTCCCTCTATATTGCAGAAAGTCCTTTATAAATAATTTTCATTCATTTTTTTAAAGTTTATCTGGCGACGTCGAATGGTAGATATATGCAACTTAAATCTGGAAAAAACTAAAATTAATGAATTAAATTTAATGAATGAATTAAGATTTGAATAAACTGTATTAACATCCAGTGTCATCCATTACTAGTTCAAAAAAATGTATTCGAACTAGAGTGGATGAATGAAAAGTATTTTATGAACGATTGAACATTTGAACAAGATATATACAGGGAGAGTGTGAGCTAATAGAAGGAATTGAATAAAATGCTAAACGATTTTCTTTTCTTGTGAAAATCTGCTTTTCACTCTGGAATGAAATCGCCTTGCCTTTCACCGGACGATATTTTGAAAAGAATTTTTCACTCTTCGAACTACACAAAACACTTCTACGGAAATTTAAAAAAAAAAGAAGTTATTTTTATCTATTGTTTTCCCATCTTTGTGTGATTTTCTGGAGAGAAATTGCAGTTTTTGCAATAATTTAGTAGCATCCATAAATATGAGAGTGTCGTTATTAGGTTTTCCCTTTGCTGTCAAAAAGGAATGTCTACCTATCAAATGACTTAAAAGGAAGATGAGAGTTGTAGAAAGTTTGATGATTGTATGCACAAGTTTTTCACAAAAAAAATTTCATGAATCTTACAAAGCATTTATTTTCATTTCAAGATACTCCGTTACATAATTTTTTTTAATGCAGCTGGCCAATATTTAGACAGTTGTCTTGGATGCCTTAAGACAAGCGCTGCACCGAACGTTACTCACTTAGCTCTACCCAGGAGGTGGATGTAGCTTGAAGATAAGCTACGGACGCGGAGTAACACTATCTCCGCAGCACTCTACGATCCTATTAGACCGGGACCCACGGCTTAAAGTGGATTCCGAACCACTACAATCATCCATGGCACCGCCGGGACTCAAACCCGAAACCTGTGGCACCGAACGCCACTCGGTCATTCAGGCCCAATTCAATTAACTAATTAACTAATAATATTCAATTAACTAATTAACTAATAAAATTCAATTAACAAAATTCAATTGTCCCACCTCTTATCCATGTTGTGTCATCACGTGGCATCTTGCCTAAATGCACAAAAAAATGCGTCAATCAATAAATGAACCCTTGTCGCAAGAGCAACGCAATGCTAGGTGCGGCGATATTCATTTGCAGGTGCCCTTGAGTCAGACGGGTGACAAAAAGACACAACAAAACACGGCCCCCGAAACAAAAGAAATCAGTGGGATCGCTTTTTTCAGACTAAACATGCGACAGAAGAACATTGCTTGAGGGAGGGGGAATCGAACTTGTGGGTTTTATGCCTGCAAGGAAAAAGAGGACGTTCTCTCTAAATCATGAATCCATTTAAAAACAATGCATGTATTGGATTAGCATATTTCATTTGTAATCCAATACAGTTCTTTCGTAGACATCGAATGTTAATGTTATTTGCTTCTTATTGTTAATCTGGCTATTTTTTTCAAATATTCTGTAAATTTAATTTTTTTTTAAATAATGTTTAGATTTTAGAGGGATGGATTGAGGACGGATTTAAATAAATAGGTTTTTAAAATTATTTTCCATTACATTATTTATAAAAAATTAAGAACAATTTCAAATTAAAATAAAACTGACCTGATTCATAAAGAGCTGTAAACTATTAAGAAAAAGTGTTGCTCTCCATTAGAGAAGTGTTGGCCGACTCAATGGTGTTGTTTTTTAAATTCAAACCGTGAGAACACATTCGAAATAAAAGAACAGCCATCGAAATTGCAATGGGAGTTTAAAGAACAGTCAAAATTTAAGAGGATCCTGAAAAAATCGGAACATTTTATTTATTATTATTATTGAAATTTGTATCTTTTCAAACACATTTTGAAGAATAAAAAAGTTTCTATTTGCTTAATCAACGGTGTAATCTACTATAAAGTAATAGAGATGTTGTTTTTTCTTCTTTCTTAATGCAGCTGGCAAACACTTAGACAGCTTGGTCTTGGATGCCTTAAAGCAAGCGCTGCACAGACGTTACTTACTTTGCATGACCCAGTGGGCGCATGTAACTTGAAGATAAGCCACGGACGCGGAGCAACACTCTACGATCCTATTAGGACCGGGACCTACGGTTTAAAGTCGGTTCCGAACCCCTACGAACATCCATGGCACCGCCGGGACTCGAACCCGAAACCTGTGGTACCGAGCGCCAAATGCTCGGCCATTCATGCCCTATAATAGAGATGTAAAATGCGTAAAACTGTCCGCACAAGAACAAGTCCAAACAAGACCGCAACGAACGCCGCCAGCGAACTTGAGCTCTCCTGCCACATAATAATAATAAGAAAAGTATAAATTAGAGAAATAATGAGAATGTCTTTAATATTAGTATCATTAGAAACTTGTGTATTTCGAAAAAATATTGACAACCTGTTTAGGGAATAAACAAATGTATTTGAAGAGAAGAGATAAAAAGGAGCGTTATTTTCACTTAGTAAATGAAATTGTGGTTTTGAAAGGATAGGTGGAACTTTCCTGTTGACAGATTTACCCAACGGACGAGAGTTTTCGAACGGTCGGACTAATATTCGGATTTTGTAATTCTAATCCACTAAGAATGCGAGGAATCTGGATAAGAACGAATCATTGAGTTCATGAACCTCATGCGAATGCCTCATTTGCCTCTTGAGAAGGCTTCAAGAATTGGAATGGTAGATTCCGGATTATGTTCAGTTTGAATTACAATGTTTGTTTAATTTCTCTTTTCATAAGAAAAATTGGAATGGGAAATTGAATTGGAAACTAATGGATGTTCTCTGTCATGGCTAAATGATTTCAAATTTTAGTCTTACAGAGAGTGCTTGCTGGTGAAATTGTTTAATATTCCAAAAGTCAAAGTGGGGCATTATTAACAGTGAATGTAATGATCTGTGATAATTCTAGAGATAATTTACATTGATTATTGAAGCATTTAAAAAAGAAAAACGTGCATTTTTTAGCATTTAAAAAAACAATACATGAAGGGTTATTTTCCTTCTGTCCTTCGATGAGGATGAATTGAAGAAATGTGAATAAAAACCATTGAATGCAGCTCACCAATCGATTCAACTGGTCAATAAAAACATACTTTGAAGACAGGATGATTTTACAATTGGGAAATTGTTTATTTCAATTAAGAATCACGTAACGAACAGATATTAAAAAGAAAAAAAAATTGTTAACTTATTAAAACTGCCGGGATGATATGCAGGTTAGCCACAAAATTGAAAGTTTAATCTAAGAACAAAACGCACGGCAGCCGTCTTAAATAAGCAATGAAAGAGAAAGCATCCATAAATCCTATTCGGCCAGTAAATTGTGTTCACCAGCTATCGTTCGAAATTGAAAAATGAAAACAGATTAAATAAAAAAAAATGAAACAAACCATAGAATTCATTCCGAACGATTTTGTGAAAAATCACGAGAAGGGAATTTAAATAAACCCTTAAGAATAGCTCGTAAAAGAAATTAAAAAAAAAAAATAGTAAACCAATAACAAACACTGAAATGTCTCCGGGACACTGCCCAAAACAATACCCATAAATTTTATGGGTAATAATGTTCGTCATCTCAAAATCATTGATTTCTATTAGTACATGGTTTCAACCGAGTACTGTGTGAAGTGAGTTGCAGATAACACTCACCTCATTAGAAGTTGGATAAAAAAACAAGTAATATAAAAAAAAGTCTTCAAGTCAATTCCTATTTTTTAATCCTAATTTTCGTTCATTTTTTTAAATTTATCTGGCGCCATCTATGGGTAGATAAATGCAACTTAAATCTAAAAAAAACTAAAATGAATTAATTAAATTTAATTACTGAATTAATATTTGAAAAAACTGTATTAACATCCAGTGTCATCCACTACAAGTTCAAAAAATGCATTTGAACTCGAGTGGATGAATAAGAAGTGTTTTATGAACGATGGAAAATTTAAACAAGATATATATAGGGAGAGTGTGAGCTAATAGAAGGAATTGAATAATATGTCATACATAAAGTGATTACGTAGGAATTTGTCCGACTCGTGGCTCAATGACATCGCGCGCAGCTGGTGAGCATGAGGGCGGAGGTTCGATCCTCTTTTGACTCTGTTTCGAAAAGCGAGGAGACTCGATGGCGTCTGGCTCGTTCAGCATCTCGTTCGTCAGACTACCTAGAGAAAGTTTTCTGGATTTTCTCTCATACGATACGCAAATGCGGGGTAGTTCCCCCTAAAAGTCCCTACCAGAAGGACTGCCTTCTTTCTTCAGCGTCACGGAGCCAAGTCAGACTTCTACCTACGGATGCTCCATCACAACAGTAGCTGCCGCCATCCCCTTTTTCTTCAATCTATGACTGGGTCTAGAAGTTGCTGTCTACCAAGTGGGATAAGAAACAACAACAACGTATGAGTTTGCTTTTATTACTACATCATAAATATAAGAAAACAATCATATTCGGAGGTTTTAACTCCCCACTGTGATAGAATTTTTTCAAGCCAGACACTTCAAACACGCTACCACAAACACCCTTGAGTCTCCTCATTTTTGTACGACGTGACTGCAACGTACGCTTTACAAACTCTGTAGCAGTCGCCGTCTAGTCTCCCAGTTTCTTAAAGTAGTGACTGCAACGTACACGTAGCAGAGAAGAACCTCTTGCATTAAATACCGGTTACAAATATGGGATGCTACTCACACTCTGTCAGACTCGCCATCGAGACTCCTCGTTTCTGAAAGCCATGGCTGAAACGTACGCTTTACAAACTCTGTAGCAGTCACCGTCAAGTCTCCTAGATTCTTAAAGTGGTGACTACTACTACTACACCACATCACATCACTGTGCCTAGAGCCGTGTTGCCCCTTTACAGTTTGGGAACGATGTGGTGAGAGGAAGTCTGATTGGGATCTGTGAAGCTCTATGGTCATATGAGACAGGGACCTACGGCTTAAAGTGGATTCCAAACTCTTACAAACATCTATGGCTCCGCCGGGATTCGAACCCGATACCTGTGGTATCGAGCACCAGAGCGCCAGCCACTCGGCCATCAGGACTGTAATGTGCCCGTGAAGCAGAATCGAACCTCGTGCATTGAATGCCGATTCCAGATGCGGGATGATACTCACACTCTGTCAGACTCGCCCTCGAGACTCCTCCTTTCTGAAAGCAATGGCTGAAACGTACGCTTTACAAACTCTGTAGCAGTCGCCGTCAAGTCTCCTAGTTTCTTAAAGCGGTGACTGCAACGTACGCGTGAGGCAGAATCGAACCTCCTGCATTGAATACCGGTTACAGATGGTTACCGATTAGACGACAGTGTCGAGTCTACTCGTTTCAGGAAGCAGCGACTGCAACGCGATCTGGCAATGGATTCGAATGAGTCCTCCTGCATGCTGAATGTGGCTGGAGAGGCCCATTCCTGTTACAGGATAGCTGTCATACTAATAAATAATTTTCTTTCTTAAACCCTTTCAGTTCCCTAAAAAAAAAATAATAATAAAATAAAAAGAACATTTCAGAACTATGCAAATGTGATAACGATTTCGTTTATCAATAGCTCTAAGTACTACACATAAAAAAACCCTTAAGGTATGTATTTGCACATTAAGTATTCTCGCAAACCGTGCTGGAAAAAAAAAACATAGCTAATCTTGCAAATGACTTTTCATTTCCTCCACCGTTAAAAAAAAGTTTAAAAGTGCATGTACTGCTACATATCTGTTCGTACTAGTGGGTGGTCTCTGGAAACAAGCGGTCATTTTGACTGGACCTTATCCCTAAGGTCCAGTCAAAATCCCAGGATCCCAGATCCCTAAGGTCCAGTCTCGCAGAGCAACCTGCCATGTATTGTAGGGCGACTCCTTTGGAAGAAAGATAGGAATATCATATTTGCCGATGTAAGCGTTTTGAAATAATTGTACATAATTCGTTCACCTACTGAGATAAAATAAATGAATAAATAAAAGGCTTTTGAAGCCTTGAGATACTGTTGAACATTCATTTGCTTTTTTTAATGCTTTCGTGTATTTTTTTTTTTTATATTTTACAATGAGTTTACATGAACAGCAAATGGGTGAGGATTGAAAAACTCGGGAATTTCCGGATGAAGAAGAAGAAGAAAAAAAAAGGCCCATTTATTAATGTAAAACTATAAACTATTACTTCCTTATTTGCTCTTACAATGAAGCGTTTCATTTCAAAAAAATGTCGTTTCCTTTCCAAACAGTTAATTGCTATTTTTTTAAATTCTAACAAAAACCTTTTACCCGTACATGACTGGCATTGTGAATCGGTGTAGGTGTAGGTCCGAAAGAACGGAAAAAACCCCTACGTTGTTTTGTCTACATAGCAGCTCGGCAGATGGCTGCGACTCCGGATTTTTGACAACTCAAACCTTCTCAATACGTGGGGAAAAACGAATGCAGCTTTCAGAGCGAATGGGCTTGAAATTAAATTTAAATTAAATTTTCTTTTTCGGTTGAAGCGGTTTTTTCTGCTCATTGTTAATATCTGCGTGATTGACGGTCGTAAAAATACATCTAAAAATGAAAAAATGTAATCATAATAATAAAAATATTATTAATAAAAAAATAATGATCAATTAACACTTGCGAAAATTCCCCTTTTACTGTTGCAAATAGTGAATTTATTATCTTTGCAAAAGTATTTAACCAGGCTGTTGTGCAAATTTAAATGGACTCTTCTATGAATATCTAGATAACACTCATTCAACCGAGGCTTCTCTTGAAAAGGAATTTTTGGTGAAACCATCGATCATTTTAATTTTAGATTTTACTTTATGTTAATAATTATTAAATAGTGAAGTACACATTCAAACACGTTTAAGAAATTTAATTTGCAAAAAACATAAGGACACCGTAGGTAGACTTCTGCTCCGTGACGCTCTTACAGTCGTACTGTACCGGGATCTACGACTTAAAGTGGATTCCGAGCCACTACACACATCCATGGCACCGCCGGGACTCGAACCCGAAACCTGTGGCACCAAGCGCTAGACACTCGGCCGTTCAGGCCTCCTCACTGAATAATGCACCATTTAAAGCACGGATGAAGCCTCCCGCCAACGCCAGTGGTGTTCTGAGATAACAAAAGGTAAATGAATCATTTTTCTCTGCTAAAAAACAAATGTCCATTTAATTTTTCTCAGTAAAAGGTTGCCAGAGGTATTCATTATTTCAAAAGCTTTTGTTTTTGTAGCACGCGATAGTTTTCAATTCATTGGATGCTTGTGTGTTTACTCCGATGCTGTTAAAATTCTTCTAGAAAAGCATTCTGATTTTATTTTATTTGAAGGAGATTATATATATAGTTAAATCAAGTTATATGGAGTTGTATTATATAGTAGTTAATATTATACTAGTGTATTCATATTATTTCTACATATATATTATTTTGTAATGTTTATTTTTGGTTATCGAAACTAAATAAAAGTTTGGTTTAAAAAACTAATATAATTTTATAATAATGGATGGTAATGATTTAACAATTAGTGATTACTGGTGACTGATTATCATGAATCATTTAATAGGAAATGCCATTTGTATATTATTTCTTTGTCATTGAATGTTCAGCTAAAAAAATTAAATAAAATAGACCGCTATGCTCGTACAGATGTTTTAAATATTAAAATGATTGCTTACTTTTGAAATTAAAATCAAATTTTTAAAAAATAATAATAATATGTTTCTGCTAAATATGAGAAACGGATCTTTAAGCCGGGAAAAACACATTTTAAACTGTTCTATTTTCCTCTTCAAACCACGAATGTAGTTACGATGATGGTATCATCATGAGTTGTTGATCAAGAGAGGCTGCGAAATTTTTTTTTTTAATTAGGAGAAGCGATTTTCTGTTTAGTAATTATTCGGATATATTCACGCACCTGGGGAAGTTTTTGCACACGAGCCGAATTTTAATATTCATTGAGCCAACCGTTGTGCATGAAATGATAACGTTTTAATTTTTCCCGTCTAACCAATTTACGTTTCATAACATAATTCAATTTCTAAAGAAATGATTTGAGCTGTATTCCTCCTCGCATCCTTTAGGGCGGCTCTATTATGGTCTTTGGCTAAATTGTTATTTTTCCCGAGTACTGTTTGTCAGTTTTGACTGCCTCTTTTGTTAAAACACATCAGCTATGGGGTTCATGTCTTTCGGTTCGGATTTTCTTAACATATCGACGGATTGGATTTAAAAATTAAAGTCAACCGTTCTTTACAGAATATTTTTATCGAGTTAATGAGATCCTTTTTTTTATTTAATTGGAATGTTTTTTTTTTTTTTTTTACATCTATACATCAGCTTATTTCATTTAAAAAAATGAAAGACTTTTTGAAATCGGATAATGAATTGATTATATTATTCGATTATAAATTTTCTTTCCCAAGTTTAGTGTATTATTTAACAGAAGAAAAGAAGAACTCTATAATTCTGTTATGTACAAAAGGTGATATGTTTGTTTTTGTACACGTACTTGAAAATTACCAATTTATAAAATTTTTGTCAAAACACGTGGACATTCTGGATAGATTGATCACCTTCACCCATTTTATTCATTTCCTGTATTAAAATTGCATTTCATTGAAAGTAGTTCCTACGTTTTAAAATAATTTTTTAAATAGATGCATCAGCTGACATTTCATTTAAAAAATGAATAGATTTTTGTGATTATAGTATTCTATTCCAAATTTCCCTTTCTACGTTTATTGTATTGTGTAACAGAAGCAGAAACGATTTATATCATTACATCATTTGATTATTAAAATTATATATATATATTTGTGCTTATTTCTTTGAACTTGCTTCTCAAAAGAAAATATTAATTAGTAATAATTAAATTAAATTTAAAGAAAAATGCTAAAACATTAGTAAGCACTTCAGTATTTGAATTCCTTTAATTCTAATTCCAGGATCCATTGAATTTTCTACAGATTTTTAAGATGTGCCCACACTTCTGTAAGCCACTGTATATTCAAAAATGCCTGCATGTAGTACTAAGAGTGTAACAAGAATTTCAAATTTACAAACAGCTTTTCAGAACCTGGAAATGAGTTCAGTGAATGAAAAATTAAAATGTTTCGGTTTCTTGCAACGTACAAAGTGTGAGCAGTCGTTTTGTGTGTGCTCTCGCGAAAGGTTAATAACTGTTATTTTACACGTTTTTAAAAAAAATTAAGAATTCCTAAATCTCATAGTGTGTAGAAGAATATGGAAAACACTTACTCTAGTCAAATTTTTATATGTAATATTTGAATTGTTTTTTTTATTTATTTTTTATTTTTAATTTTTCACACAGCATAGCTTTCAATAGAAATAAGAAGGAAAAACTAATTCCTACCTAACTTTCTAGGAGGGCAATTGTTTTCTTCTGGTAGGGGTTTTTCTAGTTTTTTCCCCTATAATTTACATCACATAGTTCGGGATGTCAATTATAGGTGATTATTATTGTGAGCAATATTCTAAATTATACAGGGTCATTTATTAAGAATGTTATAATATTATCATTAAATGGCTGTCTCAGATAAACTTAATGTTATGTTCAATAGGTTCTTGTCGTCTTCTTTATATTAAACAAAAAATATTTTGATTTTTAATATAATTTACGGGAAAAAACAATATAATAGTAATTAAATTGTTTCACCTTTCGTAAAAGACTCTAATTAAGAGGCTACCTTAGCACAGTAAATTTTCGACTGCTATTTGATGTTCGAGGAGCAGGTGTTACGTATAAAAATTCTATAAGAAATATTTTTGGTAAACAATCATTTAATAAGTTGTCTTGTTATAAATTTATTAATTAAATTTTGATTAAAAATTTACAGATTTATTAATAATTTTACTATTATTATTATTATTCTATTTTTTAGAAGAAATTTTTTAATTAAAAAGGTGTTAAAATACAATTATTTAGTTATTAAACTAATTGGAAACTTTTAAGCCTAATTAGGATACAAATAAATTACAGAACGAGGTTTAAAAATTATCTTTTTAAATGCAGTCATATATTATTATTTGAAAAAAAAAAACCTGTTATTAAAAGGTACGAATAAAAGTCTAATTTCTAAAAATATATTTGTAAACATTTTAGCATATTTAAATAACAAATTTTTAGGTGACCTTTTTTCCGGCGTAATTAAAGAAAAAATTTGATTGGACAATTCTTGAGACAAAAGTAACTCACTTTTTCTTTAAAATAATTAATTAATTCCTTTACGGTAATTATAAAATTGAAAATATGCATAAAAATAATAAATATATTTTTTAAATTCCTCCACACTTTAAGGTGTATTAATTAAATTAAATTAATAATTTAAAATTAATGTTAAATATTAAAGCGTAAAAATAAAAACATTTGTTGGGATGTGCCATTCAGCCTCCCAATTAGAAAAAAGACTAATATTCGTATTTTTATTATTTATTGTAAATGTTTATCTCGAATAAGTACATCATTGAATAGAAGGCTTCATTGCCATTCTTCGTAAGAGTTTATATGAAATGATGGGGTTTTAGCTATAAAATTCATATAAAATATAATCAGCTAATGATTTCTTATCTCATAAGTTTCTTTGAAGTTTATTATTTTTATAATTTAATTAATTAATTAATTAATTTTTTTGTCATAAGGTGTGAAGATTAGTATATGATTTGGATGAGATTAGATATTCATTATTGAATGAGCTTTACGAGCTTAATTTATCCTCAAATAATAAGATACTACTGTAGATTCTTGTAAAAAAACATTTTTTTGTTCAGAGATTAGGTTCGGTTATGTTGATAATGACATTTTAATCTGGTTTTTATTATTTTGACTATTTAGTGATAGTTGCTTTGAGATATAAAATAGTCTTATTTTATAATTCTCTAAACTAAACAGAGGATCTTTATCCACCTCATTTATTGATTTATTTTCCCCCAGCAAGAATTGTTTTTGCCATCTATCTCTGTTTCAATAATTCAGCGCGTATTTTATGGGTAGTGCCCACACCATGTTCAGATCGAGCGTTTAAAGTTGTGTTGTGCAAGTTTTTGCCGGACTAATGCATTCAGTTGCTTTAGCCAATTTCGAAAACTCGCGAACAAATATTTTGTGGCAGGAACATTCAAAGTTTATGTTTACTTATAATATAATATTTATTTATTTGTTTTTAAATATATACAAATAAATAAAAGGAGCTTCAGTTCGTTCCGTTACCATATGTGCCCGTCTGGTTTACGGTTCTGCTGCAAAAACTAGAATGAATAGTATTAAAAGACTTCGAATGATCACTAGCCCAAGATATTTCATCAGAAAAGGTAACGTCTTTAAACTTTCCCGTAACCTGATGGCCTTTGGTACCGCGGGCTTCAGGTTCGTATCCTGGCGGTGGCATGGATGCTTGTAAGTGGTTCAGAATCCACTTTTAACAAAGTCCACTTAACCATCACCGGTCTAATTAGCCTAAAGTGTGCAGAAAGTGACCATAGAGCGACAAACCAAATCAAACCTTCCCAGTGTCAAGGTGTTTATTCCTAAAACGTTTACCAATTTTGCAACGTTTTTTTCTAATTTCGAAATTCAAAACCTCACAAAGTTCACACCTTCCATTCTTAACGTCCTCGGACTGTGTTCAATACTTAATTGTAATTTCATTGAGCACTTTTTACAGCTGCTGTTCCACCCCTTTCCGTTTTAATGTTTTTATTTGAATTATTACTTAAATTTAGACGAGCTTTAACTTTTTTTTGGCCATTTAACCATCTGACTGTGATATTGTCTTCCAAATGTGGACCAATTCCTTTTTCAATATTTCGACTCACTGAAACTAACTCCTCACGGGATCACAAGGTTACCTTAATTTTTTTTTCTCCTTTAAATAAAAGCATCTGCTATAGGCAACTTCTTATCCGTTTTGAAACCATCTGCTCTTCAAATAAACTTCAACGTCCCGTTTCAGTATAAAATAGACAAGAACCTATTCTGTTCCAATATAGATTCAAAACAATATAGATTAGATTGAATTACAAGCCCGTTTGCCTAAACTAAGGCCAATTAGTCGAGTGGAATCATCCTCAGTTATCTAAACAGTATGAAAGGATTAAAAAGATTCCATGCCTTTTTCCATAAGGCGCAAGACTTCAGTTCATTCCCCGTGGCTGTAAGAATTCACTTTGACCCAGGATGAAAAAGCTCTGCGCCAGACATTTCACTCTCTGGTTTTGATGCGAACTTCATTCTCCGATTCCAAAAAGAACCATTTTCCACCACTGTAGTTTATCATGATAGCTTCGGAATCGCTCTTTTCTTTCAAGGTCGCTAAAACGCAGTACTTCGAAACGATTTAGTTTTGGTTTGTTTAGAACTCCCCTTTCTTTTTCTCTTTCTCTTCAGCCAGCCACGAGTTTTCGTGGTTTCATAACGGTTATTTTTTAACTCCTTTTAATTGCCACTGTTTTTATTTTTAAATACTTTTGTGAACTATTATTTTAAATTTTGTATTTACTAACCTTTTTACTGCTGTAAATTTTCTCCGAGCATGGACTCGTTTAATATTCTTTCTTTAGCTCATCTTTTGGATTTTAAAATTATGTTTTTAATAATAATTATTGATATGGAAGTATGGGAAATTCCCTGGTACTCCAACTAAACAGTTACCGTTACGCTACGCAAAGCGCTCTAGTGGTCGCACCAAGTTGTTTTGTCAATTCTATCCGGTGGCTGGGTCCAGTCTAAAGGAGAGTAATAAACAGGGCAATGTGTAATCGTTTCAAATTTTAAACGTTTAATTGAATGTACTGCAGCTTTGCTGTTTCATTATGCAGCTGCACAGAAAGCTTCGTTGCGTTCGACTTTTTTTTTTCTCACTCATTTTCTATTCTGTAACTCTCATACAGCGGACCCTTTCACCACAAACGAGTACAATAAAATTAAAAGAAAAAAAAAAGATTCATGAGCGATTTTTTTTTCTCTTTAAAACGGGGCATCTACTCATTTTTGGTGTTATGTGTATTCAAAAACCGTATGTTTCAGCATAGTTTTTATTTATTAATGAAAAGAACAGCAATGGACACGTGAAATAAATGAATGGTTGAAATAAATAATTTCTTGAAATGAATAATTTGCTGAAATAAATAATGTTGAAATAAATAATTTATCAATTTAATTCATTTTAATGAAAATACTTATTTTCTAATAATAAATACATTAAACATCTCTTATTGATTTCAAATAAGATTGAAATTCATGGCCAGATTTCTTAAAATTTACTTTCCTAATTAAAACGACTTTCAACTGTGTTTTTTCGCTGATTCGCGATTCATAAGAGAAAAGATCTTTTTTACTGAAAAACTAACGTATATACATTCGTCATAAAAAAAAATTAAATAATAGGCGTGGAATTGCTTGCATAATTTCCCTCCACTATTATCGTTTGAAGCCTTACCAGGAATTCATTTGCTCAGTTTTGGTGCTTGGTTTGTCGCTCTGTGGTCGTTTTGTGCACACTTTAGGCTAATTAAAACCGGGCCCAACAGTTTAACGTGCATTCCGAACGACTCATAAACATCCATGCCACCTCTAGGATTCTGAACTGAAACTTTTCGAATCAATGGCCAGAGCGTTAGCCAATTGGTCATCAGGTCGCCACAATTTTCGGAGTGCGCGGAATTATACGATTAGCATTGCTGCCAAGCTACCAATTGAAATAATTTTTTAAAATTAATTTATTAAAAAAATAATCTCTTTCGTAAAAAAAATAATTTATTAATCATTTTTTAAAATTAAGATGCAAAAAATAATTTTCTTATTTTATAAAATACAAATTAGAATGTATTTAATTATTTGTAATGATTTAAAATGCATTATGTTATTCTGATAAAAGTTTCTTTCATAATTCTAAATCGGCAAAATGATTATTTACAGTTATTAAGAATTTCCATTGGATTAGTTTTAAAGAAAAAAAAAATCTACAACTTTTGTAGTCACTGCAGTCTGAATTTTAAAAACGTTTTTAATTTTTTTGTAAACTGTTATTTTTTATTACCCATGAAATGTATGAGTATTGTTTTGGGAAGTTTGAGTCATTGATATCTTGGACCACTTTCAACATTTCTGATTGGTTCGTTATTTGTATTTAATTTCTTTCATGAGCTATTCTTATTGGTTTATTTTTTTAAATTTCTTTCACGAGCTTTTTTTTATTAAATTCTTTTTACGTGCCTTTTTATAAAATCGTTTGAAATTCTATATTTTTTTATCATCCATAAAATATATGGGTATTGTTTTGTGTGTCGGCGATGTTCCTGGATCACTTTCCGCGTTTTCTTATTTTTGTTTTTTAAATCTTTCACGAGTTATTCCGATTGTTGCTTTAAATTTTTGTCGCATTTTTTTTATAAAGTCATTTGGAATTCTACAGGTTTTTTTTTTAAATAACTTAATGATTTTTTTTTTTAATTTTTTGAATTTGCATGAAAATGACTCGTTTGTGAATCGACATCTTCCTGGCAGTGATGTGGTGTGCCAGTATGTATGCATCCGCCCTCCTCACTATTATAACAAACAGCTTCTTGATGATCACAGCTTCCGCAACGCTGATGCCAGTCGTTGATACATAAATAGAGAATAGCATTTCGACGATAGTTATTAATCGTTCATGTGTCGTCCACCGCAATGAGTCGGTGGGTTAAGATTATCGAACATATGGGTGTGAGAAAAAAATTGTAAAAAAAAAAAATACGATTTCAATTTTGTATATATGTATATATAAAAGTTGATATAGGCCAGGGATGGGCAAACCTTTTCGGTCGCGGGCTAAAAATCGAAAAAAAAAAAAATGTTTAATGGGCCAAAATAAATTTTTCCAAAATTTTATGAACAATACACAAGTATTACAATTATTTACATGTGTTAATGGGATGAATGAAATTGTGCTTTCATTTTGAAAAGTTCCTTATAGTGAGGTTCGAAGTGAGATGTACTGATTCTAAGGAACGAGGCTAACTGCTCATCTGTCAGTCTACTTCTGAAATAATTCTTTCTAAGGTTCATAGTTGAAAACACTTGTTCACGTATATAAGATAAAGCAAACATAGCACTGATTTTCTGGGCCTGAGATATTAAATTTTGGAAAGATACTGTCGATAATGATTTGTAAAACTCTAACTTTGCTATATTTAGAAAGAACTGCTATATATTTCTTTTAATTTGCCTCGGACCGGCAAATTAAAAGTCTATCCGCGAGCCGGATTGAACCTTCCGGTGGGCCGTAGTTGGCTCGCAGGCCGTAGTTTGCCCATCCCTGATATAGACAATAGTCAACTCACCACTATTTTTTTGTCTCACAAAATGTTTCATACTTTATTAATTTGGAATGGTATTTTCTATTTTGCATATCCCTCACTGCAATTCCTAAAATAGAAGCCTGATTAGTTTTCGCATAATTCTCCGGATGTCCAGCGATCCTCTACCGTCACAGACTCTTCTGAAGCTGTCCGTCATAAACTTTGGACCAATCGAATGCCTTTGCAAGTTCACGTGTCCAGCCCTTCTCATTTCGCATGCACCGTTTTGCGGTGATTGACACCTTCCTTTCAATCTAACTGTGCTGACCGCGCATCTAAACTTAACTCCGCCCCCTCATTTCGCATTCGTCGGATGAGCTTCGCTGTTATCTGTCCTCTTCGCTTTTATATCAGTAATTGTTAACACTTCCTTTTTCTTCTTCAATTAATTAATTAATTATTCGTGCCCCACGCTAGTTGTCGTTCAGATTTCAAATCGATTCGTTTCTCTCTTCTACAAATTATACCTCCCCACATCTAAGAAGACTCTATAGCGTAAAACATAATTTTTTCATCTGCCATTTTTTGAACAGTACTCCTAATTTCATTATTATCTAAATATACTAGTGAAATGAACAAATAATGTTCTTTGGCCTATACGATAGAATAATATGCTTTGAAAGATTAAAGCGAATTAAATAGTATTTAAATCGAATTTTTAAACACTATAACTGAGAATTCTTTAAATTTAAAACACATGGTTTGTTTAAGTATTTAATAAAAAAAATTCCTTATCTGTAAAGGGTTGTTCCAGTTCTATTGTGTCAAAATTGTACCGCATTACGGAATGTACTGTATTGAGAGGGAGTTCTGATTAATAATTGTGAGATCTCTAAATGACCAGAAATTCCTGCATTTGAACGCGCCTCGAAAGTCAATTGATCGAAACTCTAAGACTTTTTATTTCTTAATGTGATGTCATTGTTTGTTGTATTTGCTTAAAAAGTAGTTCATTTATACTACTTTAATTCTTTTTCTGGTTTAATATAATGTTTTCGTATTATATAATTTTCTTTTCTTAGTAAAAAATTCAAAAACATTATAATTTTAGACGATTGTTTTACTTTTGATCTGTAATTAACTTATTTTTTCAAATATTTTGGATTGACAGTCATTTTCAAATCCTGATAAATTTATTTTCGAAATGTTTTTTGTAGCACTGAGATTGGATGAATAGAATAGTAGATTTATACTAAATATAATAATTGCTTAGTATATATAACTATCGTATCGCTGTACATTGTTCAGTGGTTATCGACCCAAAAGACACCTATTTATATTCAAATTTATTTAATTATTGTTGTCAGTGACTCACTGGTTCGGAAGTTTGAATCCACTAACGACATTGGTGCTTTTAGAAACGAGGAGAATCGACGGCGATTGTAACAAAGCACCACGTATAAGTAGCTCCGGTGCCAGGGGGATATTCAGGGTTTTCTTCTATTCGACATGCAAATATGAGGTAATTGCTCCTAAATTCGCACACGGAATGCAACGTTCGTCGGTGGTCTACATGAGGCTCACTGATACTGATCCTCACTTTTACAATTGGTAGGGGGAACTGCATAGCCTTGTGCGCGGCAGTGTGGTGCGGAGAAAAAAAGTCGAAAAACGGGAGAACCGTTCTGTCATGGTGAGAGATCTCGCAAACTTTACAATGCATGTTGTTGTTGTTGTTGTTGTTTCTTATCCCACTTGGCTGGCCAAGCCCACGAGCCCATATGGACTCATGATTGAAGGGGAAGGAAGTAGCTTCTGTTGTGATGGAGCACCCGTAGGTAGAAGCCTGACTTTTGCTCCGTGACGCTCTTACAGTCATAGAAGACCGGGACCTACGGCTTAAAGTGGATTCCGAACCACTACAAACATCCATGGCACCGCCGGGATTCGAACCCGAAACCTGTAGCACCGAGCGCCAGAGGTGCATACAATGCATACACACTTCATTTATTTTTCTCCAACTTAATTAAAGAATTTCTTACCAATTTTGAGATTAATTCTTTTGATTGAATCATTCGACTTAAATTTCTTTCTGTCCCTTACTCTAGCATATATTTATATACATATATATTAGAACACGAAAACCAACAGACAATAAACAAAAAGTGATTTGAAACATGACCACTGTGCATGCCAAAAGCTAGTGCCGGTATGCGCTAAACGTTAATTTTATAATAACACCTTCATAGGAGGAAGGCAACAAATCGATTTTGAACTACAAAAGCAAATCTGGGGCCTGAATGGCCGAGTGGCTAGCGCTCGGTACCACAGGTTTCAGGTTCGAGTCCCGGTATGTTTGTAGTGGTTCGGAATCCCCTTTAAGCCGTAGGTCCCGGTCCTAATAGTATCGTAGAGTGCTGCGGGGGCATTGTTACTCCGCGTCCGTGGCTTATCTTCAAGTGACACGCGCCCCCTGGGTAATGCAAAGTGTGCAGCGCTTGTCTTAAGGCATCCAAGACAGCTGTCTAAGTGATTGCCAGCTGCATTAGAAAGAAAAAAATGCAAATCCTTCGAATCTCTTAAAAAAGAACATTAAAAAGGCAAAGGAATTATTCAAGATTCAAAATGCGCAAAATGATCTGCAGCAGCGAGGCTGAAAATCACTGAATGAGCATAAAGATCCAAATTTTAAAAGGACAATTTGCATTGGCGGATTAAAAAAAAAGTACGAAACATAATGCAGTGACAGGTTGCGATTTGAAAATCCTTACTACCCAATATAAATGAGTAACTGCAAAGGAAATAAATTGTAACATCCCGAGGTTAGCTTTATCAAGAAATACGTAACCTTAATATGTTATAAAACATGCTGTTTCTGTTTGCTAGATAGAGATTTTCGAGCCCCAGACACAACTAATGACGTATTCCAATATATATAAATCTATTTAATGATTAAAAATTCTATTTTCTGATGTGTTGTAAAGAGTTTCTACAACCTGCAGAGTTTAAGGGTAAGAAAATTCACGACGAATGTAAGAAGATTTCATTTGTATGTTTTCATTGAAGAATTATTATAGGGCCTTGCTGAGGTCGATTGCCCTATTCGCCGCAATTTTTGCATGTGGGAGTTTTTATTTTGTTTCGAATAGAACACATTTTTAGAGTGTGGTGACCACCCTCCCACCAAATACCATGGTGAACTCGACCAGAATTTATTCGTTCAACAGATCGATTCAGAAAAGCTCAACAGATGCAAAACAAGTAATATGTAAAAAAAAAAAATTAAAGTCAATTCCTTCTTTTTTTTCTCACTCTATTGCAGGAATTCCTTTATAAATAATTTTCATTCATTTTTTTAAGTTTATCTCTCGCCCTCTACATGCAACTTAAATCTAAAAAAAAACTAAAATTAATGAATTAAATTTAATTATTGAATTAATATTTGAAAAAACTGCATTAACATCCAGTGTCATCCACTACTAGTTAAAAAAATGTATTTGAACTTGAGTGGATGAATAAAAAGTATTTTATGAACGAATGAAAATTTGGACAAGATATATATAGGGAGAGTGTGAGTTAATAGAAGGAATTGAAAAAATGATCTATTTTAATTCTGCTCTGGTGATATTTAAGAAGTGAAATTCTTTCACAAATGCTTACAGAAGGACCAAAGAATCGATATTTCAAGGAAAGTGTCGAATCCTCCCGGGTTCGATATGTTCTAATAGTGATGAGAAGAAAGAGTTTAACTCATGTTCTTCCCATGCTGCGTGCAAATAGTCGAAAGCTATGTAATACAATTTTTACCACCTAAAAGGCGGGACTGAATGGCCGAGTGGCTAGCGCTCTGGCGCTCGGTACCACAGGTTTCGGGTTCGAGTCCCGGCGGTGCCATGGATGTTTGTAGGGGTTCGGAATCCACTTTAAAACGTAGATCCGATCCTAATAGGATCGTAGAGCGTTGCGGGGGCATTGTTACTCCGCGTCCGTGGCTTATCTTCAAGTGACACGCGCCCCCTGGGATGCGCAAAGTGAGTGACGTCTGTGCAGCGCTTGCCTTAAGGCATCCAAGACCAAACTGTCTAAGTTTCCAGCTGCATTAGAACAAAAAAAACACCTAAAAGGCACGATATTCCCCCAATGCTCTTTCATGTCAGAAAATTAAACCACAGTGAAACAACTGATAATAATATAATTTCACAAGTTGTAAGTTTGTATTTTATATAAAAATGATTTCAATGCAGCGCATTTAAATTTGAAAAGCATTACTGTGCTTGTTCTGCAGTTATATCAATTTTCCGCTTATGCTAAATTTTGAATGTAATATTTTTTTTGGATGCGAACTTTCTTCAATCGAATTACATTGCATTTTACGCAAAATGCTGGAGTCAATAAATATTGAAATTTAAACCGTGTAAAATTATTATGCAATTTTCTATTGCAAAAATCTTTTATGTACAGTAAATCCTAATACACGTCCTTATGGAAATAATTTCTAACAAGCCATAACACTTTACAGGGAGAGTGTTTTTTTTTCATACAATTAAGCTGTTTACATTTTCGGGATTTAGAAATTCAACAGTCACATCAGCGAAGAAAGTCAACGCTATAACAACCGTTTCTGCAAACGGTTCTGTGTTTTCCCGCAATGATTTTGTTATTCCAATTATCAAAGTGATGATCTCTCTTCGCTGGATTTGTTTCGTCTTCCAGCGACAAAACAAATCTCTCTCTCCGAGGCGGAGTGGAAGAAGATGAATCAGCATAAATGTCCATATCTCGAGAGAAGTTTTTTTTATGAACATCTGCTCCCAAGCCTGAAGATGCATTTTTTTTCTAATTTTGTTTATGCAAGTCTGCTGGTTTACAGTGCTCATGCCCGGATAGGGAAGCTTTCGATTCTGTGTATAACTTTGGATCTCGAACTGCGCTTTCTCTAGTTCAGGGGTCCCCAAACTACGGTCCGCCCGTGTCATCCATCCGACCCGCCACAGAGAACTGCTTACTGTTGCTGTAATAAGTTGGATAAAAAAAACACAGAACGATAATAACTCGGTTTTATAGACTTAAGCATAATGACAAGCACAATACGCGGAAAATTTAGCTTAAGCATAACAACTAACAAATAATTAAAATGAATCCAACTAACATCATAAACAAGTGAACATCCCGCGGTTACCCTCGGTAGTTATGTTGGGGTAAAGAGTATCGCATATGTATGTATATCGATGTTTGGAATGTATATATCCTGAATCAAACATATGATTCCCTCAGGAACGGAAAAGCTAAATGAACGCGAATGAAACCGCGGGTATCCACTTGTAAAAAAAAATACTAATGAGATTTGTGTAATTGTGATTTTTCACCGACAATAGTATGTAGTTAGCAAGTATATGCTTGCTCAGAGCGCGTACTCGGCGACTAGTCTAGAAATTATAGATAATGGCAGAAAAATTAAAATTGTTTTGGTCCTTGGTACTTACTGGAGTAAAAAGAATGGTCCTAAGACTGGAAAGTTTGGAGACCCCTGCTCTAGTTCGACAGCACAGTATCCACTCTATTTATGTCATTTTTGCTATTTTTGCATAAGCTCATAAGTATTGTCCGTGTCCAATTCCAGAAATCCACCGAAGGATTTGGATTTTTTTTTATTGCGCGAATACAATGCCTGTTTTATGTATTGGAGAATAATTCTGTAAAATGGAAGAGAAATGTCCATTACTGGAAAAAAAAGTATATTAAATTCTGTTCCTTTCCTTTTTTCCTCTGAATAAATAACTGAGCACGTTGAAATTAAAATTAAAATTAAAATTAGCTGTAATTGTAATTATACATACATACACACACACACACACATATATATATATATTTGGGCTTACATCAATAGTAATTGAGTAGAAAAGCACATTATCTCTTTTTCAAAAATAAAAGCTTTCAGCATCAACTTTTTTAAAAATAAATTCAGTCTTTAAAAAAAAAATTTAGAATAGTATACGTTTCTTTAAATTGAAGTCATTGTCATCCATTTTAGATTTTTATAAAGCTGCAGGCAGTCAACTACATAATATTCTAAGCTGTATAATATATTTATATAATAAGATAGTATAATATATTTTCCAGTTCGAAAGATGAGAATGGAACATAGCCATGAGTCACATGAGGGCGATGACTGTTAAGGGTAACTGCGCTTCATTTAGATGTCGTATGAGAGGAAATCCAGACAACACCAATCAGACAGAATGTTTAACGATACGAAACGCAATCGCCGACGAGTCTCCTTGTTTTTGAAAGCAGTGATCACAATACTACCACTAGCGAATTCGAACCTCAATCGTCCTGTTTTGTTACATTTTTTTGTTTAAACTCAGTGGGCGTGATGTAATCTTTATATATCTATCTTTATACAGAACATAAAAATTTGAAATAAAAACATATTTTTAAATTGTAATTTTCCAAAATATCGATGAACCAACAACTCGGAGTTTCCTATTTTATGCTGAATTCATATTTTTGATTCAACACACAGATTCCACTCGATTCTGAAAGCAATGACCGCAACGAACGCCACCAGCGAACCTGAGCTGTCCTGCCGAGTAATAATAAGAAAAACATAAATTCAGGAAATAATAAGAATGTCTTTAATATTATTATCATTAGAAATTTGTATATTTAAAAAAAAAATTGTGACGACTTATTTATGGAATAATTTGTAACAAATATATTAAAAAATATATATTTTTCACTTAGGACTGAAGGAAACTACAGCTGTGAAGGGGAGGGGACTTTCCCATTGACAGATTTATCTTGCGAACGATCTTTTTATCTTTTTAAACTCTCGGATTGAGAATGCTATTGTTGTTTAATTCTAATCTAAGAAGAATGTAAGGAATCTGAATAAAAACGAATTATTTAGTTCTCTGGTTATTTGCCTCATGGTAATGCTCCAAGAATTTTAACGCTACATTTGGTATTGCGCCAGGTTTAAATTACAATGGTTTTTTTTTCTTCTATTTTTTTTTTCTCCTGTTGCCATTAAAAAAAATTGGAATCAGAAATTCGATTGTACTAGATGATGTTCTCTGTAATGGCTAAATGACTTCAAATCTTTAGTCTTTTAGAGGATGTTTGCTGGTGATCGCTTGCACTCTCCATTTAGCATTCTCATTTCGGTAAGCAGTTATAGCAAATTGTGCTTTACAAACGCACGGTGTCGGCCTCGCCACTGAGTCTACAAGCTTCTTAAAGCAATGACAGGAACCTACGCTGAAGCGCAGTCACACTTCGGGCCTAGCAAGTGACGAAACATGCGAGACGTTACGCTGACACGGCCACACTAGCCACCGAGTCCACTCGTTTCTGAAAGCAGAGACTGCACCGCATGCTGAAGCAGGGTGAAACTTTGTGCGTTGCAAGTGACGACAGACGCGGGTAGCTTCGCTCACACGCTTGCACTCGCCATTTAACCTTCTTTTTTCGGTAAGCAGTGATTGCAAATTGCGCTTTACAAACGCACGGTGTCGGCCTCGCCACTGAGTCTACAAGCGTCTTAAAGCATTGACAGAAAACTACGCTGAAGCGTGGTCGCATTTCGGGCCTTGCAAGGGACGAAACATACGGGACGCTACGCAGACACTGTCACTGTCACACTAGCCACCGAATCTACTCGTTTCTGATTCCACGATCACATGAGGTAAAGAAAGTATTAATAAACTAAATATCATCTTCCTCATCCATGGCGCAACAGCCCCATGGTGGGCCAAGGCCACAAATCGAGACAGGAAATGTTTTTTGTTTTTTTAAATTTTTTTTTACGGTGTAGGTTTGACAGTTCTACGTCAAAATCTCTACCGTCATATTAGATCCACAGCTCTACCGTCTATGGTTTAAAATGGATTCCGAGCCACTACATACATCCATAGCACCGCCGGGACTCCAACCCGGAGCCTGTGGCTACCGAGCCTCATAGAGCTAGTCACTCGACCATCACGCTCCAAACTAAATATAATTTTCTACATATTTGGCAGACAATTTTTTTAAACAATACTTTAAAAAATTCTCCTTTTCAAAGTTTTTTTAAAAAAAAAGGGAAAGTGCTCCATTATCGCGCAAAAACTTGGAGCAGCAAATAGTTGAGAATCGATAAACTCGCGAATTTCACGAATGTAGAAAAAAAAGGCATTCTTATGAATGTGGAATTATTTGCTGTGATTAAACTAGCATTTCTTGAATTGCTCTTGCAATGGAGAGTTTCATGTACAAATCACATTCGAAATTGTGAATAGCTATCTTTTTCAAAGCTTGCAAAAACCTTTTGTACGTCCATGAAGTGGAGCGCTCAAGCCAGGTGGGTGTAGATTTCAAAGAGAAACTATTTGGAGGGGAAAAAAAAGATTTGTTTATATTGCAGCTCGGCAGATGGCTTCGACCGGGACTTTTGCGAACTGAAACCGTCTCAATGAGCGGGAAAAAATAGCGCAGTTTTCAGAGCGAATGGGCTTGACATTAAATTTATTTATTTTTTTTTTACTTCATGTACTATTTTTTTAATGGTAATGCCGAAGCTATTTTTTAACTTCAGTTACTTTTCTTTTTTGTTTTTTAAGTGCAGAAAGTCGGGCTTTCTAATACTGGAATGAATGTGAAAGTGTTCTTCTTTTAAATGATGGATTCCAATGGATGTTTTTTTTTTCAACAAAAAAATCCAAATCCAAAGTAATATTTATTTACATATATATACTTAATACCTATTTTTTGCTCGTAGGTTTCAATGCTTTTCTTTGGTGCATGACCGTTGGTATCACAGGCTTCGTGTTCGAATCCTGGTGGTGGCATGGATGTTTGTCGGTGGTTCGGAATCCACGTTAAACTGTAGGTGCCAGCCTATTTAGCCCAACGTGTGCACAAGATGACCGTAGAGCGACACTAGAGTATGATTATAGCTGTAGGATAGTGTGAAATTGTTTATGTGTTGTTGGGAGTTTGGAAATGGAGTCATTACATTCTGGAGCACCCAACGGGAATTTAGAAAAAAAGATCTTTCAAAGCAGGAGTTTTATACATGGATGCTGCAGGTGTGGCCCGACGAACGAATTCACCCAACATTCCGCCACAATCGATCCAAATAACCCACTGTGAAGAAATTCACGCGTAAGAAAATCCATGGAATTGTTCCCACAACCAGAGCCATTGTCAGCGATTTGATTCAAGCCTCGATATTCTCTCCACAGCTGAATGACGGACTCTTGCTGAACCTACAGCGCACAATCAGCTACATTGACGTAGATGACACCAAAATCGAACATAAAAATGAAAAACTTGACCCTCATCGTACAGAGTGTCAATAAACAAGCAAAATCAGCGCTCTCTTGGGAGAAGACAGGAAGAAGAACCCATTTCCGTATTTACTTCCGCCCACCACCCCCTCTCCCTCCCTTCCGACCTGCGCATGCGCCATCACTCATGGCCTAGTTCTGCATGATCGTCCAGGAGCGCCGAAGTGTCTTTCCGCGGTGCCGTCTGTTACTCAGAGTGGAATGTCCCGTTGACGATCTCGATGCTCTTACCACCCCCGCAACACCCTGAAGTGCGTTGTTTTTCTGAAAGAGGCACGACTGGAAATGCTGGGGATGTTTGGTTTGGTGGGTCGCTCTGCGGTCATCTGTAAACTGTAACTGTGGTCGTTAAACTGTAGGTCCCGGTCTGTTTAGCCTAAAGTAGGCTAAACAGACCGGGACCTACAGTTTAACGTGGATTCCGAACCACTACAAACATCCATGCCACCGCCAGGATTCGAACCTGAAGCCTGTGGTACCAAATGCCAGAGTACTAGCCAGTTGGCCTGGAGATGTTCGGATCGCCTCAGCTGTTGACATTATCTAAAATGCTACGGACAGCTCTCAACAACAACATGGCATCATTGGCAAATGACACCCGCTTTGGAAAAGGAGATGAACTCACGAATATGGATGAAGCATTCCATCAATGCTAGT
>BPLQ01012507.1:6352-25304 GCA_021605075.1 Caerostris darwini | reverse complement strand
CTATTTTAGCTGAACAATTTATGATTCTGTCGCCGGCCTAGCAGATCGCCTTGCTTGATCGTCTCTTCAACTGCGCAAAGTTATCTGTGAAAGACCGACGCCAGTGATGTTCGGATCGCCTCAGCTGTTGAGATTGTCTAAGACGGGTCGGTCCATGCTGTGATGCGCTCAACAACAACATCGCAGCATTGTCAAATGAAAGGTCACTTAAGAAAAGGTCTGCGCGGGATTTCTCTTGACTGCAAAAGGAGATGGACTCATGAATGCGGATGCTATTGATGTTTTGAGCTTCCCAGCTAACAGAAGGATAAATTAATCATTTTTCTCTTTAACACATATTTTCTAAGCTTTTTTCTTCATGATGAGGTTACTGGAAAGGATTTAAGCGTTTATCTACAAATTTAATATTAATTATTTCAAAAACATTTGTTTTTTAAAAAACTTATATAGTTTTCAGTTAATTTGGAGACAGTTGTGCTTTTACATCGATGCAGTAAGGCTTTTAAAACCTTTCTAGTAAAAAAGCATTCTAAATTTTCGTATTTCAAAAAGAGTTATTTTATAAGAAAAAGTAAAATGAAGTTGAACTTAATTGTACTATATAGTATTTAATTTTAGTTCTGGTATATTTCTATTATGTTTTACAAATTTGCCATTTGTAACGTTTATTTTTGTTTTTCGAAACTAATATTACTATATAATATTAAATTTTATACTCGTATATGCCAGTTATTTTTATAAATATTTTATTTTTTAATATTTATTTTTGGCAGCTGAAATTAAATATAAGTTTGGTTTAAAAAAACTGATATAGTTTTGTAATATTGGAGGATAATGATTTGACTGTTAATAATTATGGTGGCTGATTGTAATGAATCATTTAATAGAAAATGTGATTTGTATATTACTTGTTTGTCATTGAATGTTCAGCTAAAAAAGGTATAAAATATACGCGCTGTTCTTATAGGTGCTTTAAATCTTAAAATGAATGCTGACTTTCTTCAATTAAAATAATATTTTTAAAATTATAATAAAATACTTCTGATAAAACTAAGAAAAATTGATTTTTAAGCCGTGAAAAACACATTTTAAGCAGCTTCTTAAATAGATACAATAATAGCATCATCACGAGTTATTGATGAAGAGGGGCAAAAAAAAATTTTTTTAATTCTGAGAAGTAATTTACTTTTTAGTAATTATTCTGAGATATTCACGCACTTAAGATAGTTTTGCAGTAGTAAAATTTGTTAATGATTGTACACGAGCCAAATTTTAATGTTCATTCAGCCAACCGTTATGCGTGAAATGATAAAGTTTTATTTTTTTAAGGATATCGATGGATTGGGTTTCAGAAATAACGCCAACCCTTCTTTACAGAATATTTTTATCGATTTATGGATATCATTTTTTAATTTGATAGGAATGTTTTTTTTACATCGATACATCAGCTTATTTAATTTACAGAAATGGAAGAATTTTTTAAATCGGATAATGAATGAATTATATTATTCGATTGCAAATTTTCTTTCTTAAATTTATTGTTTTATTTAACATTAAAAAAACAATTATATAATTCGGATATTTACCATAGATAAAAATTGAAACCTTATTTGTTTTTATTTTAGTTTACATGTATTTGAAATCCATCAATTTATAAAGTTATTATCAAAGCGCGTGGACATTCTGGCTGATATATTTATCGCCTTCACTTACCAAATTGCATTACATTGAAAACAGATTTCACATTTTAAAATAATTATTTTAAATAGATATAGTACATCAACTGATTTCATTTAAAAAATTAAAAGATTTTTGTTTTTATAGTATTCAATTATTAAAATTGGTTATATATATATTTGTGCTTGTGTTTGTGTTACATTGACTTGCTTGTCGAAAGAAAATATTAATTAGTAAAAGTGAAATTAAAATTAAGGAAAAGTACTAAAAGTTAATAAGAATTTCAGTGTTTGAATTCCTTTAATTCAATTCCAGGAATAAGGGAATTTTCTACAGATTTTTTATGTCTACCGACACTTTTGTAAGTCACTGTATATTCAAAAATGTCTGCATGTAGTATTAAAAGTGTAACAAAAATTCCAAATTTATAACCGCTTTTCAGTCAAGGAAAAGTTAAAATGTTTCTGTTACTTTGCAACATACATAGTATAAGCAATCGTTTTGTTTGCGTTCTGACGAATGGCTAATAACTATTATTTTACACGGTTTGAAAAAAAATTAAGCATTCATAAATTTCACTTTGTATAGAAGAACCTGGGAAACACTTACTCTAATCAGATTTTTATATGTAATATTTGAATTATTATGTTTTCATTTTTGACACAACATGTCTTTCAATAGAAGTAAGAAGGAAAGACTCATTCCAACCCATATTTAGCCTAAGGCTTTTTCTATATGAGTAATTTTTTCTTTTGATAGGGTAATTGATGATGCAAATTGCAGGTGATTATTATTGCTAGTAGTACTTGAAAACGATTGCAAGTCTCTTTTTTTTATTGATGTATATTGATATGGGATGGAGTTGATGTTTTGGATCTTATCATTTTGAAAATCATTAAGAGGAGTTACTATTTTATTATTTTCTATGACTATCTGGCTTTTTTTTTAGGATCTGTGTTGTGTTGACTACAAATGTCTTTTTTGTAATTAAACCTATCGCCTAATTTACATGGTATTTTTTTAAAATGATTTCATTTTCACACGGTTTTTAAAAATATAGGATTAAAAAAAATTAGTTTTTGAAGTCATTCTTTAATTCCATTCGCTTGGCAGCATTGACTCTTATATTTCTAGTCATTTTTTTAATTTGACTCTATTCAGAATTACATTTATTCCAGTTTCAAAAATGGGAAATCCCCATTTTGTATGTACGATCAAATCTTTTGTTCGTTAATTTAGTGCAGTAAAATTTTTATCTGCAACAAGATGTACGTTGTGTCTTGCTAATCGGAATTTTTTAAAACATATCGACTGTTTAGTGAAAAAAAATAGTTATAGTTTTCTGAAAAGCCTTTTTTTAAAATTGTATTAAAATTAAAGGGATTTTAGCACTGCCAAAAGAAATTAAAGAAACACTGAAAATAAAAAGTTTATCTTTAGAGAACAAAATTAGATCGTTTACATAATGGAGAAAGAGTAACAGAAGGTGCTGTAATTTATTCTATGAATGAAGCTACATGAGGGATAGTATAAAAAAAATGGAGACTCCGTCAGAAAAAGGGTAACAGCTGGATCTTCTACGACTTTGAGCACAGCTACACAGGTAAGAGATGCTTCAATGGAAAACGTGGAAAAAGCATTAATCATATCGCCAGAAGGCGTATTTTGCAAATGTGGCCCAGTTCATTCTTAACTATTTTGAGTGACTGAAACTACTCCTAGTCTCAATCTGCCCTCCATGTACAACGAGTCCCCAAGCATAAGAGTTTTAGGCTCTGAAGAGTCGAGACACTCTAAATAATCCCAGGATCAGATTTTTTTCTCTTTTAACTAAAAGCATCTGCTATTTGCAACTTCTAAGCTTTCTCGCCCTTTTTGAAACCCTCTGCTCTTCAAATGAACTTCAACTCCCTATTTCAGTATAAAATTAATATGAACCCATTCTATTCCAATATAACATAGAAACGGCATTAGGAAGGAAAATTCAATGCTTTTTGCAAATGAAATACAAGCCCGTCTGTTTAAACTGTGGCTCATTTTTCATTCTGAATCCTCTTCAAATGTCTAAACAAGATGAAACCATGACAAATTCCAGATGCCCCTTTCAGTAAAGAGCTGCAATGTTCGCTCCAAATGTTTTGTCTATCGTGTCTGGTGGCCGCCTTCTCTGTTAAAGAGAGAGCAATTAGCAGGGCAATCGTTTCAAACTGTAAACATCTAAATGAATGTTCTTTATGCAGCTGCATAGAAATCCTCCTAACGCTTAACTTTTTTTCTTTTTTTTCATTTTCTGTTGCGCAATTCTCATATGTCGGACCATTTCATCACTGAATAGTAGGATGAAAAAAGTGGATTTTTTTTCTCTCTTCAAAACGGGGTATTATATACTAATGTTAGGTAACATTCGTATTCAAAAACATGAAACAATGAACATGAAAAAATAAAAAATTTAAGCGGGTTTATTTTTTTTCCCAAATAATAAATTCACTACACCATCTCGCGTTGATTTCAAATGAGAAGGAAATTCCCGGCCGGATTTCTTAAAATTTACTTTCATAATTAAAACGACTTTCAACTGTGTTTCTTCGCTCATCCACGGATTCTTCATAAGAAAAAAAAGATCCTTTCTCAATTCCTTCTATTAGCTCGCACTATCCCTATATAAATCTTGTTCAAATTTTCAATCGTTCATAAATAACTTTTTATTCATCCACTCAAGTTCAAATACATTTTTTTGAACTTGTAGAGGATGACACTTGATGTTAATACAGTTTTCTCAAATATTAATTCATTCCTTAAATTTAATTAATTAATTATATATTTTTTTAGATTTAAGTTGCATATATCTGCCCATGGATGGCGCAGATAAACTTTAAAAAATGAATGAAAATTATTTATAAAGGACTCTCTGCAATACAGTGAAAAAAAAGTAGGAATTGACTTAAAAATTTTTTTTATATTGCTTGTTTTTGAAAAACTAATGTGCATGCATTCATCGTAATATTTAAATAAAAGGTGGAAAAGTGTTTGAACAATTCCACTCAACTATTTTCGTTTGAAGCCTTTTCAGACAGTTTTGGGAAGGGTTAGTTAATGTAGTTAGAAATACTTCTTCGCTTTAGTTCATTTAATAAATATTTTTTTCAATGTATACACTTATGATTTATTCCCTGGTAGGTCTTTTAGTTAAGAGTTGGCCCATTCGAATATTTCTATTTCTCCAAACATTCTTTGCTTATTTTGTAAAACAAAGCAACTCTGGTTTTCAAGTATTCCTTCTTAACACCATCGTAGCTCCTTTTCGTGCAATCTTGCTTGAACGAGTTGCGAGCAAGCTTGCAGGCTTCCGACCCACTTACCTATGGGTGAAACGCAGTGCGCTTGCCCTTGTTGCCGAGCCACTAGATGTTACCGTCGGATTTTGTATTTTTAGTCCCTGAAAAATTTTACTGCCGAGAAAGAAAGCGGCATTTATAAATTTATTCATTTTTGTATTCACATCTCCAATTATTTATCCACAATTAATTATATGTTGATCCGAATAGGTCAGCGCAGTATAATACATTATCTAGAAAGAACTTCCCTCATCTTTTTTGTTAAGTGCATTTTAAGAATGAAACATTTTTTTTGGCAAAACATATCGTAAAAATAGAAAACAATTGCGTGGATAAGGTGTTCCTGTATTCCGGGTTAGTAAAAATATCTGATCTTCAAATCTGCAATGAACTTCAAATCTGCAATGATCTTCAAACTGCAATTTGGGTAAATAAATTACCCAAATTTTAAGTAAAAGCATAGATTAGACACCCAAATTATATATTATTCAATAAAAGTAAACTGAGAAAAGAATTTTAAAAAAATTAATTAATTAAAATAAAAAAAAGAACCTTTTCCATTCCCAGGTTAGTAAAAATATCTGATCTTCAAATCTGCAATAAACTACATGCAATGAATAAATTTTTTTCTAATTTTTAACTGCTTATTTATTATCAAATTAAAGCTTGATTGTATTCCCTGTTTAATTTTTCTTCAAAATCAGACAAAAAACCTTAAAAAACATTTATAAGTGTAATAAAAATAAATTACCCAAAGACAGATTAGACACCCAAATTGTATATTATTCAATAAAAGTAAACTGAAAAAAAGAATTAAAAAAAAGAAATTAATTAATTAAAATAAAAAAATAAAAACCTTTCCCAACCCAACCGAAATATCTTTTCAAACTTGTATTAGCCGGACGTGAGGTTTGCTCATTTCATTGCTGAAGCATTTCGTGTTCGATTCATTTTTTTTTCTCAGCGACCCCAAATACAAAGTCAGCGATTTTATTCTTTCTCCTCACAACACTGAGTTCGCCGCGCAGACTGCAGTTTCCCCCTCCCCTTCCCCCTTGCAAGAGCCCTTTGAGCTTCGACGGATATACATTCCGCGCTTTTCCAAACTGATCCCCCCACCTCCCTGTTTCCATAGCAACAGATCAGTGTCGGGAGTTTTTTAGATTCAGTCCGAAGTAGACTTCTCTTCCTTATTCCTTCACTCTAATTAGGATGTTAATGATAAACGTATAGGGCGCGCATACTTACAACCGCATTTCTGATGCGGCACGATGCTTTTTTTTCTTTTAATGAAAAGCGTTGGTTCAGTAGATTCAATAATTAACATAAAAAAAAAAAAAAAAGACGCCGTAAAATTATTTCAAATGAGTAACTTGAAAGCATCATTTTCCGTTTTGGAGTTTTAAAAGATTCCGAACGTTTACCGACATCACAATTCTATATTAGACACTTAAAATAAAACTGAAATAGAATCCGTTGAGTAACATTTAAACTGTGATAGAAAATATCGCGTTTTTTTTCTTCACTTTAACTGTGCATTAGAATCGATCATGACCAACGCATTTCACACATGCTCAAAAGCAATCTCATATAAGCAAAACTTATAATAACAAATAAAAAATGAATGTAAGTCCTGCAATTGAATCAAATGGGATTTTTATGTGAAGCCGTTTACTTTTTTAATAGCATATTTTGTATTGTCACCACCTACTCGTTAAGAATCTTGGAAGAAGCAGGCAGGGGTGCGGTTTTACAGGAAAGTAGGAAGATATTTTGTACTTTACATGCGTACATTAACTATTTCGAAAAATAATTTTGGACGGAAGCCATTTTTTTTTCAAATCTTCTCATCAAACAAAAATGGGGATCGGAGAAATGGCATTTTCTGCTTTTAAAAGTCAGTTCCCTCTAGTCTGAAAGCGGCCTGGTGGCCAAGTGGCTAGCGCTCTGGCCTTTGGTGCTTCAGGTTCGAATCCTGGCGGCGGCAGGGATGCTTGTGAGTATTTCTGAATCCACGTTAAACTGTAGGTCCCGGTTTGTTTAGCCTAAAGTGTGCAAAAGACGACCGTTGAGCGACAAACCAAACTCTAGTCTGAAAAGGCGCTTTCTACAGTTTGAAATGGAAGAAAAAAATGTTGCATAATTTAAAGTACATAAAAATACATTAAGAACATCTGTACTGGTCTTGTTTGCGGAGAATGAAAATAACGCTTTTTTCTTCTGAGATATCTTAACGAGCGGACGAAATGAAAGACCACGCAATTTCTACGAAATGCACACTGAGAGATGCTAATGACAATTTCACTCACTCGTGAACTACGTCACCAGTGTTAATCATTTTCCCTTTTTTAAAAAAGAATATTGACTCGTTTTTTTAATTCTTTCATTGCTATTGTTTTATATTTACAAGTCAATTTTATTCCTTACCGTATAGAATTAATAAAAAAGTATTTTAAATTTCTTGAAATATATTTTGGAGATAACGCAGTACGATTAAAATTCAAATATTGGATTAGTCTTTTTACTGTCGAACTACTTCTCATAAAATAAAATAAATATTGCATTCTTTTCTTTAATGTTATTTTTGTTTATTATTTAATTTTTTTTTTTTCGTGATACAAATATCCTTTCTCTTACCAACTATTAATGCTTTTTTTAGTTTTAAATTTAAAAAAAAAATTTCATGACGCCACGATTAGATCGCCGACGGTGAATGGCTTTCGGGAGGACATTTCGAGGGTAAGTGTCCCGCATTTGCGCCTCGTATGTGATGGCACTCGGCCTAATTGTCGATGCCAAACTGAGCATATCAACGTCGAATCTGAGACCTTTTCTACACGCTAGCTGCGCACATTACCACTGTGTCGCGAGTTGCATTTAATATTGTATTGGAGCATTATTTGTACTACGATCATTTATTTATTCTTAAGGAACCCATTCGTCTTTTATGCCGATCTTTTTCAATTCCTTCTATTAGCTCACACTCTCCCTATATATATCTTGTTCAAATTTTCAATCGTTCATAAAATAAAAATAGTGTTTATTCATCCACTCAAGTTCAAAGACATTTTTTTTAACTTGTAGTGGATGGCACTTGATGTGAATACAGTTATCTCAAATATTAATTCATTCATTAAATTTAATTAATTCATTTTAGTTTTTTTTTTTAGATTTAAGTTGCATGTATCTACTATAGAGGGCGCCAGATAAATTAAAAAAATTAATGAAAATTCTTTGTAAAGGACTTTTCTGTAATAGAGTGAAAGAAGGTAGAAATTGACTTAAAAAATTGTGTTTTTTGTATTACTTGTTTAAAACACAAGCCTTTTTAGGGTTCCAAGTGTAACTGCACACAATTTACGTTTCTAACAGATTCTGAAAAATAGGCTCTTAATTTAATAACATCCACACATCTCCAAGTAAAATTTAGGTATATATATATATATAACAATAATTCGTTGTGTTTTTATTGGCCAAACTAGGTGTTTATAATAGTGTCAAAATGTAATCTTTTAAGCGAAAAGATGATTCACATAAAAAAGTTTCGAGTTTTGATACTTTTTGCTAAAACTTCAATGGGGGTGGGGGGGTGGGGGAGAAACTTTTACCTTCTACCTCCACGCGCTAACACGAGAGAAGACGAAGATGGGAAAAAGACAAATTTAGGTGCGATTTGTACCACATAGAAGGGAATCCACTTGAAATGGGGCATGAGCAATTCATTGAAAAAAGAAAAACGGGACAGAATTATAGTAAAACTGTTACTTGCATCAAAGTTAAGGAGACATAGATAATGGCACGTGTCAATCCATGCGAAACGAAGAATGCGCGCCATTGTGTGAGTGTGTCAATAAAGCTGTGTGTTCTGCAACCTGTGCCTCAAACAACGAGCACACTACAATACTATTTTTTTACGTTGATTAAAAAACTAATACAAATTAAATACAAATGTATGTAACAATTAAATAAATCAAAGCCTTATTACACATTTGATTCTAAAAACAAACTTTTTTAAATCTATTTTTTCAAAAAGGTCGGTTTATTTGAATATAGCAGGTTTATGATACAATGTGTGGTTCGAAAATAAAGAAAAGGTCAAATAAATTAAACTAACGACTGATTGTAAAAGACGTTTTAGCTTCCAGTGATTAACGCAACAATAGACCTCAAATAATAGACCTCAAATTAAAACAGTAACTATTAAGTTACAAAATACCTTATCTCGTCCTGGACGGAGTTACGAATAACAGGCGGGGAGGAAAATATCCTACTACTTAAAAGTTAACGATGAACACTTCGGAAGAAGGCGGAGACGGTGACGGGAAAACACCGCAGGAAGGTAGGCCGCGGGCTGTCGGGATGCTTAACCGTCCGAAACGCGCGTAGTCATTGGAAGTGCACTTCTAAAGCGTCATCCATACAATTGTGTGATTTTTAATAGTTAGATAAAATTTCTGTCGATAATATGTACAAATATTTAAATATTTGGTATAATTGATTATTATGGGAGAGAAATGATAAAAATGAAATTTTAATAAAATACTTAACCCGGCACGAGACCGTCTAGAGTTTCAGGGGTGATCCTAATAGAGCAGCTTTTGAATTTCGAAATTAAAAACAGTGTAAAAGGAATTGGCGAAAATTTTAAGAAGATCTCGACACTTGGAGGATTTAGAGAGTGACATATCATCGTCAGATGTCTTATTTTCTACTAAATGAGTTCGAGTAGATTCTTTTACTCCATAAAATTAACCTAAAATAAAAAATAAAAAAAATGAAAAAAACATACCTTAAAATTTTGAAGGATTCATTTTTATTTCGATATGAATGGATAACACATATTCGATTGAACGCCCGTCTCTATTAAAGGATGGTTCAATATTCGAGAGAATAACTTACAACTAGTTATTGAAAAACAAATTTTGTAATTATTGTAAAAAAAAGAGAACAGACTTGGAAAAGAGGGTCAAAATTCATAAACAATTCATCTTTCTTGGATTGTCTGTGAATATTTAGCAATGTTTTTTTTAATTGAATTTGCGAATAAATGGTTGTCATGGTACTAGGAAAATCTGAGCTGTATTCAACCGTCAACATGAATTTACAATAAAATTATATTATCCACTATTCCAAAAAGCGAGCGTTCTGTCACTCAGTGCCACAGGTTTCGGGTTCGAGTCCCGACGGTGCCATGGATGTTTGCAGTGGTTCGGAATCCACTTTAAACCGTAGATGCTGGTCTAACAGGATCGTAGAGCATTGCGGGGTAGTGTTATTCCGCGTCCATAGCTTATCTTTAAGCTGCACGCACCTCCTGGGTAGTTCTGAGTGAGTAACATCTGTGCAGTAACTCTCTTTAAGGCAATAAAGACTACTGTTTAAGCTGCATTAGAAAAAAAAGAAGACACAAATTTTGCAAAAATCGAGTTCCAAGCTTTTTTCTATTTCAATTACAACTTGGATTATTTCCTATCACATTTTATGCGATTGCATTTTCACTGAAGCTGCAAATATTTTATCAAAATATGTAAAATGCAATATTCTTTCATACATTTATTAATATGTATGTAGTATTCTTTTATTTTAAAAGAAAAAAACATAAATTTTCCTTTTCGTTTTAACAAGAAGTCGGCTAATTATTGTACTTAGCATGTCCACTGTTTCCTGGAAATCTACTCTTTTCTAAAAAATTAGCTTTTCTCTGATCTTTTCGAATGGTAACAGTATTGATCGCGAGTTGGTTTTTAAGGTAAAGACCGATTTCCCCAGTGTTGGATCAATTTCAGAAAATAGCCGTAAATATACATATAACAATGTAGTAATATATTATATTGTGAAATTTGTTTTTGAACATTCATAGCAGCCCCTATTTTTTATACCGAAATAATTTTTCATATTTAATAACTTTCTAATTTCTTTAAAAAGGTTTTATTGTGTACACCTTCCTTAAGCAACCAGTTTTAAATAATAATAATTGGAATCAGAAAACAGTAGAGAAATTTATATAATTTATTCATTAATTTTTTGAATAATTCTCATTTGAATGTTCCGAAAACAAATAATTGTCATAACACAACTCTTATTAAGTAGACAGTCTGGCGTATTCTTTCTTTCTTGATTGAAATTTATTTGCAATTGGTGCTTCGAAATTAAAAAAAAACTATTCTTTTTAATATTAAAAACAGTTTTGAATTCATTTTAAATATCTATTTTTTTTCATTATTATTATTAAATTATGCAACAGTTACGCATGTTTCTTTTGTTCTAATGCAGCTGGTAAACACTTAAGCAATTGTCTTTGATGCCATAAGGCAAGCGCTGCACCGACGTTACTCGCTTAGCACTACCCAGAAGGTGCGCGTAGCTTGAAGATTTGCTACGGACGCGCAGTAGCAATACCTCCGCAGCGCTCTACGATTATTTTAGACCGGGACCTACTGTTTAAAGTGGATTCCGAGCCACTACAAACATCCATGGCACCACCGGGACCCGAACCCGTAACCTGTGGTACCGCGCGCCAGAGAGCTAGCCATTCGGCCATTAAGGCCCAACAGATACGCATTTACATGGCCTATTTTTTAAAAAAAGATTTATTATATTTATTACTAAATATTAATTGTAGCTAAAATGATAAGAGTTGCAAAACTTCACAATTTCTACAACAATTATCAACTAATATAATCAAAATTACATCCACAAAAAAATTATTTTTTTTATCAAATTAACCATTTTAATTTCAAAAGTTTTAAACTTCTTTAGTATTTTACATAAAACAATCACCAAAGAAAACCCACCTTCATTAAAAATTCCAGGGACAGCGTTTTGTTCTCATTTGTTTCTTTTAGATAATAAATATTCTTTTATTTTTTGGATTCCTAAACGTCTAATTAAAATTTTCCAAAAATTGGCTCGAACTTGGCGAAAAATATAGACATTCTTAAATTTTTATCTAAATTCGGAAATTTTTTTTTCCAAAATAGCTTTTCGTTATAATTAATCATTTTGTCACCTATTATTAAAATATTAAAATATTATTTGCAAAGGAAATGTTTAAAAGAACGATGAAAATTATTTCCATTAAAAAGCTGAATGAGGCTATTGAATGGTAGAAAAATAAACCATTCTATTTCAAACTACATTTTTAGAAGACAATTAATCCGTACGTTGCCACACCATGCAATCTCAATTCATTGGGAAATATTGACCAAACGATTGATAAATAAAAATAAAATTTAATTTATAATCAAAAGAAAATTCAAAATTGTCATTCGTTTGCAGACGATTTTTTAACAGAACTTTTTTTCTTAAGTTTCTTTTTAATCATGTAACTGAAAAAATAAAATTTGTTTTCGAGATTATATTTTGGTCATGATTTTGCGAATAATAATATTGGATTGAATGAATCCAATTCACTGAAAGCAAACAGGCATCTCGGTTTCGTTGCCATTTTAAAAAAAGCTCAAAATCATGCACATACATGATTACTATATAGCTAGAAGAAAGAATTATCATTGGTATGAGTGCCCATGCTGTCTTATCTGCGTAAATTGCATAATAGCTGACTCATAAGAAAAAAACCCGTAGAAGCAGATATGCAAGTTGCTCTCAAGTGGATGGTTAGCGAATGAACTTGGTTTATTGGATCTGGCATCTCTCGTGAGAACAGGGCAAAATATGAAGAGCAGGGAAATGTGCAACCGAATGAAGATGAATGTTTGGAATACCGACTTACTTTTTTACCCCGTTTCGTCTTTCAGCTGCATAGAAATCCGTTTCCTTATACTATTTTGTATTATTTCAATTCCTTCAATTAGCTCACACTCTCTCTATATATATCTTGTTCAAATTTTCAATCGTTCATAAAATACTATTTATTCGTCCACTCGAGTTCAAATACAATTTTTTTGAACTTGTAGTGGATGACACTGGATGTGAATACAGTTTTTTCAAATATTAATTCAGTAATTCAATTCAATTAATTAATTTAATTTTTTTGTAGATTTAAGTTGCATATATCTACCAATAGATGGCGTCAGATAAACTTACAAAAAATGAATGAAAATTATTTTTAAAGGACTTTCTGTAATAGAGTGAAAAAAAAATAGGAGTTGACTTTAAAAAATTTATTTTTATATTACTTGTTTTATTTTGTCAAACTTATTTCCTGCTGTTCGAATAGTTCTTATACATCGACACATTTTATGTTGTTTTTGTTGTTTCTTATCCCACTTGGCAGCCAAGCTCACGAGCCCATACGTACTCATGATTGAAGGGAAAGGAAGCAGCTTCTGTTGTGATGGAGCACCCATAGGTAGAAGTCTAACTTTTGCTCCGTGACGCTCTTACAGTCATAGGAGACCGGGACCTACGGCTTAAAGTGGATTCCGAACCACTACAAACTTCCATGGCGCCGCCGGGATTCGAACCCGAAACCTGTGGCACCAAGCGCCAGAGCGCTAGACACTTGGCCATTCAGGTCCCAAATTTGTGAATGCCAACGGCACGCGGTGTTCCCAGGTGGTCACCCACCCAAGTACTGACCGCGCCCAATGATGCTTGACTTCGGTGATCTAACGAGAACCGGTATATTCAGCATGGTACGGCCGTTGGCTTACACATTTTATAACCAGTATAATAATAAAAGAAAAGCTTTTCTCTTCTTCATTTCTTTTTTCAGCGAGACATTTACTCATTTTAAATACTAGTACTTTGTATTTCTGAATGTAAGCCGAAAGTTTTTTTTTCCTTCAAAAAATTGACCTTAAGTCCGAAACCCCTATAAAAGCCTTAATGGGGAGGGGGAATCCTGCAATGTTCAAACATGACGATATGTTTACCTGAGAATGTGCAGGTGAAACGGGTTGAATATTCTCCAATCCAATAGTTATAAAGTAGACCCTACATTGATTCTTATCAATTTGTTTCTTGTGACAACAAAAACTCCAAAAGTAAATTAAAAGGCTCCGTAGTCCTTTTCCGTGTGCTCATCATTTACGGTACTCTACAGTATAGTACCTCTGTGTCCTTTTTGGCACTTTTGCATTTTACTAGGCGCAACTTTGGCCAACATCAGATTTTTCGTTTTGGCTTCGACTCAACGAACCGGTAATATAAGCAATTTTGAAAATAAAGCAGCTCGTATTCATAAACTCATTTAATAACTCATTTAATTTATTTTTTAAAAATAAATTTAAACCAAAGAAATAACTTCGCGATGTATCGTCTGCGCCTAGCGAATGAAAACGTTCCTACGATTTTTACTCGATCAGCGTGTCCGTATAGAAGCTGACCCCCTCCCCCACACACCTTGTCGTCACTTAGATTTAGAAAGAGTCTGGACTCATAGCACGGAAATATATGCGGTATTTGTATTCAAAATTGCACATTTCTTAGTGATTTTCATTGACTCATGACCATAGCGAGAACGAATGCTTGGAAAATAAAAATATTTTCTGGAGAACACATTTTCTTCTCCAACTGTTTTCATCTTTGATCAGTTGTCTGAAAAAAAGTACAAATAGCGTAATTTTTTAAGGAAACTGTGGATTGGCCGTTATGCTACATTTCAAATGTAGTTTTATTGTCTGTGATGCATTTCATTATTTAAAGAAATGATTTAATTTCCCCATATGCACTGCTTTAACCCGCAGAATACCCTTCATGGTGCATATATTTTTATCACTCAGGAATAGATTGCCTGTCATAATTCTCGATGGAGCGAGTGTATATTGAAAACTTTTGTCTTTTCAGGATCTTCCATTGGGGAGAAAAAACATCTCAGTTGCTTCCTTTTTTCCCCTGCTTTTTCAATTTTTTATTTCTTAATTTTTAGCTAGGTAGGCACGTTAAACCTATAGGCCGGAAAGGCCTTCTGTATGGTTCCAGGATTTAGGTAGAAGTACGCGATAGGAGAAATGGATGGGTGTTTTCAGTTATACGGTCAGTGAGATTATTTTCAGTAAGAAGTGATTTTGAAATGTATCAAGAGGAGAGTTGAGCGTTTTGGGGATTTGAAATCCGAGTTCGTTCCACGCGTTTTCTCGATTCATTTGGAAGGTTTTTTTTTGGAGAATAAGATTGACCTTCATAATGGAAGATGTTTAGATCAGGGATCGCAGGAAAGTTTGGCGTTTTTTTTCGGGCTACGGGCAACGAGGGATTTAGTAGAAGAAAGAAGGATTTATTAGAGAGTTTTTGGATACCGTACTTTAAAAATACGGTATTTTTTTCTACCTAGCGCGCATGCTCATAGGAAATTGCGCATGCGTATCTGTAATAATGTTTCCTATGAGCATGCGCGCTAGGGATAAAAAAAATACCGTATTTTTAAAGTACGGTATCCAGAAACTCTCTATTGTTAGCATTCCGTTTAGAGCCAGCGTTACACGCAGAGTGGATGATGTTAGCGATATCAGTACCGATAAGACTTTTCCGAGGAGTATGGCCTCTTCTCGGGATGTTAAGAGGGTTGTAGGGGAGGATAAAGGAAGGAATTGGAGGCAGCGAAGAATAATTGCAGAAATAATGAAAATAAAATAAAAGAAGTGAAATCAACGTAATGGGAAGAGTTGAAACCCTGTCGAGTGAGAGGTGCTTAGAGAAAAAGTACGAAAGTTGGTTAATTTTTAATTCATTTTTGCCCTCGCCAATAGGGCGAGATCCATGAGGAGGCGCTGCTAGTGGTGGATCGAGTTGAAGTAGGAAGATCCAACAGTCTGTCTCCGCCAAGATTGGCGCCCCCTTCTTGTTTTGTCTGACAAAGCACTTCCAGCCACTGTGTTTCTCGCCGCGAAAGAGAGATCGCAGAAGCGTTTTATTTATTTATTTTTATTCGCCGCCTATACTTACGATTGCGTGTGTATCTCATACGCCTAGAGCGCTTTGCGATTTTCAAAGAATTCATCATTTTAATTATAGTATTGCATATATTAAAAGAGAATAAAATAAAAATGCTAATAATTAACCTATAGGCATAATTCTCCGTTTCAAAGATTTTAATAGAGGCTGCATAATTTGTTCCACTGAAACTGAATGTGTTGCAAAAGGCTCTGCATACAGTGTATTTCCTCTCAGACTTGTTATTCTAAAGTTAAAATGCGAGGTTTGTCTTACACACTGCTCTGACAGAGCTAGCAGTTCCAGCATTTAACCGGCAAATAAATAAGTATCACTTTTGTGGCATGTTTTATATTTCATCATCATCATTGGCGCAGCAGCCCCAGTCTACCTACTGATAGATTTCGAGACTCAGAGATGTTATTCTTTTTATGGGGTAGAGTAGTTAGTTGTACGCCCAGCAGTCACATAAGAGCGGGACCTACGGCTTAAAGTGGGCTTAGAACCGCTAGAAACATCCATGGCTACCTCCTGGACTCGAACCCGAAACCTGCGGCTAGCCAATCGCCCATTCAGGCCCTTTATATTTCATACTAAAAATATGAAATGAAATGGGCTATTCCTTTCATGAAAATAAATTGTTTTATTTCCGAAATTTTTTATGTGGGTGCTTGTTGCGCCGTCGCCAAAATGAGAAGTTTCGATGATCACGAAATTTGTGATCGGATTACCTAAAAGTACCAAATCGGTACATATAAATAATAATGTGAATAATGAACGATGCAGGAATTTTTTATTTTTTCTTATTCATTTTGGGTTATTAAATTAGGATAAATTTTTGTGATGGAGAACGTACTTTTAGTTTATATTCGTAAATATACGATATATCTACGTAATTCAATCGGTTTCAAAATTTATAATTCTCTTCCATTGCTATAAATTCAAAAAATTAGAACAACTATACAAAAAAAAATATTGTTAACTAGGTCATTCATTGACATATTTCAATATCGTTAACCTATACATTCTATATTTACATGCTTTCTGCAAATAGAAAGTTAACATGTTTCAGTAAATTAAAAAAAACATCTCAATATATATATGTCATGGCTCAAAAATGCGGTCCATTAAAAATCCTTTGCTCTTATTTATTTCGTGTGTTCTGTTGCTGTTGAAAAAATGTTTTGAGTCACTGAATAAATAAATGGATTTTAAAATTAGAAAAGCTTTTTTTTGTTATAAAATATTTTATGACTATTTTAAATTCTATTCTTAATTTGATTCATAGTTTTTGTTATTCAAATGTATTGCCTCACAATAGTTATTTACATAGATGTGTAATGTAATCAAATTATTAAATAAACAAGTTATTAAATTTAGAATTATTGTTTTGATAGGATTCAGCTTGAATACTTTTTTATTATATTAAAATGAGTTTTAAATACACTAATGCACGATGAAGTAACGAATGTTACTCAGAGAATCTTTCAGATGCGAATAATTGAGTTCTATTAAAATTTACATTTTTCTTAAATCATTCGATCCAAACAACGCGCCATGAAAGCCTTTGAGATGTCGTATATGCATATGCGACTTCGGTCGTATAGATCTACTCTAGATGCCGAGACACCCTGTACTAAATCGGAAGATTATCGAACCTAAAACGTTTTGGCAAAGTTTCAGGCAACCTATGTAAATGCCTAGTACATTTTTCTACTCTCGCTCAAGGGTCCCATTTCATTATCGGCCATTAAGATGTGAGCTATCAACTACTAAAAATAATTTCACAGTGACTTATTTTTGTTGTTTGAATTATTGATAAAAAATATCGTTATTGAATAATACATTTAATCTGCTGAATTAGTAATGATTGGCGAACAGTAGTATAGTAACAGTATATTTTTAACATTTATTTCCAAATAAATTTATCCCGGTGGTGCCATGGATGTTTGTAGTGGTTCGGAGTCCACTTTAAGCCGTAGGTTCCGGTCTCATATGACCGTAGAGCTTCACAGAGACCAACCAGACTTCTCATCCACATCATTCCCACACTGCAAAGGGCAACTCGGGCACAGTGATGTGGTGTGGTGTATAAGTATTAGATACTTACCCCACCGATTCCCAATCCTCTTTCCATCTGCTTAGTTAGGAGTCATTGTTAACGTTTTAAATCTTTTTAAAAAAATCCTTCTAGCTTGGCTTCAATTGATTATTTTTATTCAAAATATAATTTAAATTATTGCAGATTGCTGGAAATTTAATCCGAATTAAAAGACGAATGCATTCATGAGTCACCATAAATGCATTCGAATTTGAAACTGGTAATTACTTGGAATACTCCTCTCGTGAAACTGCCGAGAAAGTCACTCAGTTCATTCATTCGAAAGGACAACACTGTGCTTCCACCACCGAAATTCATAGGATGGCTAGCTCTCATCTTCAATAGACTCTCATTTTTATTTCTTCATTTCATGAAATCGAATCCATTCGCTTTTGCAAAACCCATTTCGCTGTCTAAATAAAATCTCCTCGTTCTTAATCGTGTCAAGGAGTTTAGCAAAACGACATTCTTCCCCTCGCTAACAGCTCAATTCATCACGACTTCGATAAACGACGTCCGTTTTCTTGACATTGCGAAAGTTTTGGCGGTATTTATTCTTTGAATTGAGGGCCTGAATATCCGAGTGGCTAGCTCTCGAGGACAGACTGTATCGGGTTCGAGTCCCGGCGGCGCCATGGATGCTTGTAGTGGCACTTTAAACCATAGGTCCCGGTCTAACAGGATCGTAGAGCGTTGCGGGAGTATTGCGTCTCTAGCTTATCTCCAAACTACACGCACCTCCTGGTTAATGCTATGTGAGTAGCGTCGGTGCAGCGCTTGCCTTAAGGCATCCAAGACAATTGTCTAAGTGTTTGTCAACTGCATTAGAAAAAAAAATTCTTTGAATTGATAGAATTTCGCTGTTTATATTAAATAATTCTTTCGTAAATAACGGCCCATTAAAGTTAAAATGGGCAATTCCTCTCGTCTCGTTACTGCTAATATTTAATATTCGCATAAATGAACATTACCGAAAAGGAAACGATTCTAAACTGCTTGCAAA
>BPLQ01012506.1:0-23331 GCA_021605075.1 Caerostris darwini | reverse complement strand
GGAGCAGGATAATTTTTTTCTATTTTTTTTAAAGGATATGAGATTATGCGGAAGGAAGAGCAGGTGAAAATTATGCTTCGTTTCTGACACGAAAAATGACTCACAGCACTAATAATAATTATTACATTTACAACGGTGAAGTAATAAATTAGAATACTAATGCCAGAATATGTAGAATTCTTGTATTAAAATAGATTGAAAAATATCGATCGTTTTCTTTTTAATTATTCTCAATTTTAAGAATAATAATGATGAAATATTTTAATTATTCTTTTTATCTTAATTATAGAAAAGTAGGTAAAAATTATGCTTAGTTTTTGACACGAAAAATGATTCAAAACACTAATAATACTTATTACATTAAAATAGGAAAACTAATCAATTAGAATTTTAATGTCAGAATATGTAGAATTCTTATATCAAAATACATTGAAAAATATCGTTCATTTTTTTAATTATTCTCAATTTTACGAATAATAATGATGAAATATAATCATTACTATTAATTTATAATTGTTATTAAATTATAATGATTAATATAATCATTATAATTTAATTATTCATTTTATGTTAATTAAGGAAGAGCAGGTGAAAATTATGCTTAGTTTTTGACACGAAAAATGACTCACAGCACTAATAATAATTATTACATTTACGTTGGAGAACTAATAAATTAGAATACTAATACCAGACTATGTAGAATTTTTGTATTAAAATAGATTGAAAAATATCGTTCGTTCTCTTTTTTTAATTATGATCAATTTTAAGAATAATAATGATGAAATATTTTAATTATTTATTTTATCTTAATTAAGGAAGAGTAGGGGGAAATTATGCTTAGTTTCTGACACGAAAAATGACTCACAGCACTAATAATAATTATTACATTTACGTTGGAGAACTAATAAATTAGAATACTAATACCAGACTATGTAGAATTTTGTATTAAAATAGATTGAAAAATATCGTTCGTTCTCTTTTTAATTATGATCAATTTTAAGAATAATAATGATGAAATATTTTAATTATTTATTTTATCTTAATTAAGGAAGAGTAGGGGGAAATTATGCTTAGTTTCTGACACGAAAAATGACTCACAGCACTAATAATAATTATTACATTTACGTTGGAGAACTAATAAATTAGAATACTAATACCAGACTATGTAGAATTTTTGTATTAAAATAGATTGAAAAATATCGTTCGTTCTCTTTTTAATTATGATCAATTTTAAGAATAATAATGATGAAATATTTTAATTATTTATTTTATCTTAATTAAGGAAGAGTAGGGGGAAATTATGCTTAGTTTCTGACACGAAAAATGACTCACAGCACTAATAATAATTATTACATTTACGTATTAAAAATAGATTGAAAAATATCGTTCGTTCTCTTTTAATTATGATCAATTTTAAGAATAATAATGATGAAATATTTTAATTATTTATTTTATCTTAATTAAGGAAGAGTAGGGGGAAATTATGCTTAGTTTCTGACACGAAAAATGACTCACAGCACTAATAATAATTATTACATTTACGTATTAAAATAGATTGAAAAATATCGTTCGTTCTCTTTTTAATTATGACCAATTTTAAGAATAATAATGATGAAATATTTTAATTATTTATTTTATCTTAATTAAGGAAGAGTAGGGGGAAATTATGCTTAGTTTCTGACACGAAAAATGACTCACAGCACTAATAATAATTATTACATTTACGTATTAAAATAGATTGAAAAAATATCGTTCGTTCTCTTTTAATTATGATCAATTTTAAGAATAATAATGATGAAATATTTTAATTATTTATTTTATCTTAATTAAGGAAGAGTAGGGGGAAATTATGCTTAGTTTCTGACACGAAAAATGACTCACAGCACTAATAATAATTATTACATTTACAATAGAGAACTAATAAATTAGAATACTAATGACAGAATAAGTAGAATTCTTGTATTAAAATAGATTGAAAAATATCGTGCATTTAATTTTTAATTATTCTCAATTTTACGAATAATAATGATGAAATATATTAATTATTTTTTTTATATTAATTATGGAAGGGTAAAAATTATCTTTAGTTTTTGACACGAAAAATGACTCAAAACACTAATAATAATTAATACATTTACAAAGGAGAACTAATAAATTAGAATGTTAATACTAGAATAAGTAGAATTCTTATATTGAAATAGATTGAAAAATATCGTTCATTTTTTTTTAATTATTCTTAATTTTAAGAATAATAATATTGAAATATTTTAATTATCCGTTTTATCTTAATTAAGGAAGAGTAGGTGAAAATTAGGCTTAGTTTTTGACATGAAAAATGACTCAGAGCACTAATAATTATTTCATGTACAATGGAGGATTAATAAATTATATTTTTAATACTAGACATGTAGAATACTTATATTAAATTAGATTCAAAAGTATCGTTCATTCTCTTTTTAATTATTCTTTTTTTAATAACAATAATATTGAAATATTTTAAACATTCATTTTATCTTAATTAAGGAAGAGCAGGTGAAAATTATGCTTAGTTTGTGACACGAAAAATGACTGAAAGCGCTAACAATAATTATTGCATTTACAAAGAGGAACTAAGAAATTAGAATTTTAATATCAGAATATGTAGAATTCTTGTATTAAAATAGATTGAAAAATATCGTGCATTTTATTTTTAAGTATTCTCAATTTTACGAATAATAATGATGAAATATTTTAATTATTAATTTTATAATAATTAAAGAAGAGTAGGTGAAAATTATTCTTACTTTCTGACACGAAAAATGACTCAAAGCACTAATAATAATTATTACATTTACAATGGAGAACTAATAAATTAGAATTTTAATACTAGAATAAGTGGAATTCTTGTATTAAAATAGATTGAAAAATATCGTTCGTTTCCTTTTTAATTATTCTCAATTTTCAGAATAATAATAATGATATATTTTTAATTATTCATTTTATCTTAATTAAGGATTAGCAAGTGAAAATTATGCTTAGGTTTTGGCACGAAAAATGACTCAAAGCACTAATAATAATTATTACATTTACAATGGAGTACTAATAAATTAGAATACTAATACCAGAATATGTAGAATTCTTGTATTAAAATAGATTGAAAAATATCGTGCATTTTCTTTTTAAATTTTCTCAATTTTACGAATAATAATGATGAAATATTTTAATTATTCATTTTATATTAATTAGAGAAGAGTAGGTGAAAATGATGTTAGTTTTTGACACGAGAAATGACTGAAACCACTAATAATTATTACATTTACAAAGGAGAACTAATAAATTAGAATTTTAATACTAGAATAAGTGGAATTCTTATATTAAAATAGATTGAAAAATATCGTTCGTTTTCTTTTTAATTATTCTCAATTTTAAGAATAATGATGTCGAAATATTTTAATTATTCATTTTATCTTAATTAAGGAGGAGTAGGTGAAAATTAGGCTTAGTTTTTGACACGAAAAAATTACTCGAAACACTAATAATAATTATTACATTAAAAAAAGGAAAACTAATACATTAGAATACTAATACCAAAATATGTAAAATTCTTGTATTAAAATAGATTGAAAAATATCGTTCATTTTCTTTTTAATTATTCTCAATGTTTAGAATAATAATGATGAAATATTTTAATTATTCATTTTATGTTAATTAAGGAAGAGCAGGTGAAAATTATGCTTATGCTTGACACGAAAAATAAGTCAAAACGCTAGTAATAATTATTACATTTGCAATGGAGAACTAATAAATTAGAATTTTAATACTAGAATATGTAGAATTCTTATGTTAAAATAGATTGAAAAATATCGTTCATTCCCTTTTTAATTATTCTCAATTTTAAGAATAATAATATTGAAATATTTTGAAATACTCATTTTAAATTAATTAAATAGAAATCTCATATCATTTTGAGGTATCGCTATTTTTTTAATTTTATATTTTTTATAATTTTATAATTTTTTATAATTTTATAATTTTTACAATTTTATAATTTCTTATAATTTTATAATTTTTATAATTTTATAATTTTAGACAGCATTTTAGAAAGGTAGTATATTGTTTGTGTTCGGTTCCAAACAGCTCTTATCCGAGAAAAATTCTTTTAACGTGCAATGTTTATGTTTCTGCTAAAGTGATAAAAAAATAAAAAAAATGACAAAAAAGATATAAATGCGCAATTGGTTATCGTGATTCGTCTGAAAATATCCGATGTGAAATAAGTGCTTGTAAAAAATGTACAGTTTGCACTATTTCTCAGAATATGATATTTTAGTATTAATCATGTGTCAAAAAAAAACAAAAAAACTGGCATTTATACGTAAATCTTACAAATCAACTTCTAGATACATATAAATATAATACGAAAAAAGATAAATATAATACGAAAAAAAAAATACAATTTTGCATTTCAAGGTTAAATGTTCATTTTTAATATTAAATTCAAATATATGTTTGTGCGTATTCAACTGTGTCAATTATTAAAGACATACATTTACTGAATTTATGTTGAAAAGAGAAAAAAAAATGTTTTCATATAAATGGTTATATATTTAAATTCTAAAATGAATCGTAATGAAAATATTAAAAACATTTACAAATTTGTGTGGTTTCCTCCTACACACTGGCAAGAGTCCCCCCCCTGTGTTATTTCCCACCCGGATAGGAAGTACAGCACAACCTGGCTCCCGCTGATAAAGGTTTAGTTGATCTACAGTCTCTCACATAAAAAAAATATATTTATCGCAATCTGCATATTAGTTAGTCAACAGACTTGCACCCGCAGAGGAAATATATTTCGCGCACCCTGCGCCTGGCCAAATTTTGGATTTTCGGCTCAGAAGTGATATCCTTCCACAAATCTATAATTATCTGTCTTGAAATGTGTTAAATATTGCATGTCTCTAATTGTATGTTTATGTGTGTGTAAATAAAGCAGTGAGTTCTCCAATCTCTGTCCCAAGTATCCCAACCCAACTACACCTAGTTACAATCTGATTGCCCAACCTGTAAAATTATACTAGTAATTTTAATTTTTTATGAAAAATTTATGTCTTTGAAATAGTAAACCACGAATTATGATTCATTGACTTAAAATAAGAAATGTCTGAATAACTATTTTTATGCTTTTATCGAAAATCTTTTGCTGAACATGCTCAATAGTCTTAACTAATTCGAATTTTTTTAGTTCTTTTTCATTGAAAAACCGTATTTAACGATAAGAATGTTTGTTCTAAACCAGAATTCTATTCTCACAGAAAAAAAAAATTAAATAATATTCAAATGAGATTGAAATTTTAAATAATATTCAAATGAGTTTGAAAGTTTTTTACTAAGATGTAGAACAATCAATTTATTTAATTATGTTACGTATATCGATTTACAGTTAAAAGCATTTCACAGTTTAATTTTTTCATTTTTAAGCGAAAAACTTTTGCAATTAAAATTGTTTTTACGGATTTGTAATACGTGAGCTTTGATCATATCACTTTCTGTGAGAATAGAATTCTGGTTTAGAACAAGCATTCTTATCGTTCATTCCAGTTTTTCAATGAAAAAGAACTAAAAAAATTCGAATTAGTTAAGACTAGTGAACATGTTCAGTAAAAGATTTTCGACAAAGCACGATTGTCATACAGACATTTCACAGAAATCTGATGTACGGATAAAATTAAAAGAAAATAGTTAGAAATAAATGGGTATAGTCTATAAAATAATTTAAATAAATAAATACTATAAATCTATATATCAATAAAATGAATATTCTAGATTCAAATAAATGAATTATTCTAACGAAAAAAATTACAGTTTGAGCTGAGATATGATTTTATCGCCCCCATGCCTTCTCTATTTACTGCTCTATTTAGTAATTTAAATTAAAAGAAAAAAATTGGCGGGACCGATATACAGGTTACCCATAAAATTTAGAGTTTAATGTAAGAACAAAAAGCATAACAGAAGTCTTAAATAAATATAAAAATACATAGAATTCCAAAATTTTATTTTCAAATAAAATCCTCTTCGCTTTCAGCCGACGATCTTTTAGAACAATTTTACATTATTTAATTATATAATTATTTACAAGAGAAACAAAATTTAAATAATTGTTATGTATAAAAAGCTCCTGAAAGAAAATTAATACCTAATGATTATGTAAACTAATAAGAATAGCCCGTGAAAGATGTTTAAATAAACCCATAATAAGAATAGCTCGGGAAAGATGTTTAAATAAACCCAAAAGAGTAGCTCGTGCGAGTAATTTAAATAAATATTATGTATAAAAAAGCTCATGAAAGAAATTTAATATATTATTCGTAAAAAAAACCTCGTGAAATAAATTTAAATAAACCAATAAGATTAGCTCATGAAAGAAATTTAAAAAAAAATCTGCCAATAAGAAACGGTGAAAGTGGTAAAGGACATATAAAAAAATGATCAAGGAAACGAAAAATTCCGCTCTCGAAAACGATACCCATAATTTTATGGGTATTGTTTACTAAATTGTTAATTATTTTTTTGTATATTTCCCGGCGGTTCCATGGATGTAGTGGTTAGGAATCCACTTTAAACCGTAGGTCCCGGTCTCACATGACAGTAGAGTGTTGGGCATAGAAGTTACAACTCTACCCAGTAAAAGCAGAACATCTCCTGTCTCGAAATCTGCCAGTCTTGGCCCACCATGGGCTGTAGTGCCAGGGAGTTAGTTTGGATTGTCGTTTTACGGTCATTTTGTGCACACGTTAGGCTAATTAGACCGGACCAACAGATTAAGTTGAATTCCGAACCACTCGCACACGTTCATGACATCGCCAGGATTCGAATCTGAAGCCTGTGGTATCAAAGGTCAGAGCGCAAGCCAATTGACCATCAGGCCATAGGGAGTTAGTTAGTTGATCATTCGAATAAAAAAAAATGTAAAAAATTATCGCTGTGAAAAAATATTTATGCAAATAAAAGGTTTAGTAAGAGATAATTAAAAAATATATTTTTAGCTTATTTCCATTAAATGCGTGTATCATTAATTTCTTCTGATTTAACAAAACTTCTTCGCTTTCGCTTCCTATATGACAGAATTTTTACGAATTTTGCTTAACACATCTTGCTGATACACCAAAAGGGGGGGAAAGATTCATTCTCCGATGTTTTCGAACTGACTCATATTTTCGTTACACTTAAGAAATATGAGTTAAAAATTAGAAAGAAAGCTCCGACGGCTGTCAAATAACTTGTAATAATAAGCTCATGAAAATTCACTATTTTTAATGGCAATAGTTTAATGACTTAGTTTGGTTTGTCGCTCTACGGTCATTTTTTGCACGCTTTGGGATAATTAGACCGGGTCCTACAGTTAACGTGAATTCCGAACCACTCACGAACATCAATGCCACCGCCAGAAGCTGAAGCTTGTAGTATCAAAGACCAGAGTTCTAGCAACTTGGCCATTAGCCACATAATTTTAATGAAGACGAGAACTAAACCCATAACCTTTTCTTCCAAAATTGCTTCAGCCAAATTCTAACTATCAAACATGATTGAGAGGTAAAAAGATTTTAAGGATTTACACTTCTCTTGTGATTTCCGAATTTTTAGCATCCAAACAACGTAAAAACAAGGATTTTCGATGATGATCATGTGTATATGAGTGTCTCGCAACAAAAATTTTGCGAATTTTGCATAACTCAGTTTGCTGATACACTAAAAGAAGATTCCCTTTCAGATATTCTTGAACTTCCGAACTTGAGGCTTCCGAGATAAACATTTTCTGGGTTATCTCCCATAGTACATGAAATACGGGAAGTTACACTGATTGCAATATACTTCCTTTTTTCATTTGTCTGTAGTCTTTTCATGGTATACTATATTGGAATACAAAAAAATGAATGATGAACGACGTATACAAAAAATAATCTTATCACTTGAGTAATATATTTACTGATTCGTTGCAGGTAAATGACCCGTATCTAAATGCATTTAAAGATAAACTTGCTAAAATAAATAGTATCCTTTTTTTTTGTGGCAATATAAACATAATATTGTCCATTTAATTTTTGTTATTTTCAATTTTATTGAAATATTTTGAACCTAATATTCTTGTAGGCTGAGTGATTTGTGCTGTGGCGATCTGTACCACAAGCTTCTGATTCGAGTCCCGACGGTTTCACGGTTGTTTGTAGTGGTTCAGAATCCACTTAAAACTGTAGGTCCCGCTATAATATGACTGTTGAGCGTTGAGCTGACAACACTACCCCTTAATAAGAACTCATGTTTCGGAATCTGCCAGTAGTAAGACGGTCTTGGCTCACCATAGGGCTGTTGCGCCATTGAAGAAGAACCACGGAACTGTTGCACCTCTAAAGAACCATGGGGCTTCTGCACTATTGAAGAAGAAGAACCATGAGGCTGTTGCGCTATTGAAAAAGAACAATTTTCGTGTTCATATTAAATTAATTTTTCATTTTAGAATCGCAAAACATTACATCTTTTTATTCGAAATGCTTCTTTTGCTTCTGTTTAACTGTAGTCTTGGGTATCACAGGCTTCAGGTTTGAATCCTGACGGTGGCATGGTCGTTTGTTAATGCCTCGGAATCCGTTAAACTGCAGGTTCCGGTCTAATTAGCCTAAAGTGTGCAAGAATAACCGCAGAGCGACAAACCAAATCAAATCTGTTCAACTCTAATCTATTTAAATAAATTCAAAAAATTAACGCTCAATATTGATAATTTTACTAAAGTGATAAAAGATGAATAAGATCGAAATTCATTTGACGACATTCGAGTTATAACTAATAATTGTAAAAATTGCCCAATTTGCTTAATTACTCAGAATTCATTTATTTATTCATCTGTTAAAAAAGTAAACTTACCACATTTGCGCAATTTCTGATGATGAATTGCTCCGGGATAAATATGATACGAAAACAAATATTAAGTTTCAAGGTCAAAAGTTCTTTTAGATTTTAAAATCAAAATATTATGTCTGTGTGTATGCATTGAGTTGCATTAATATTAATTCATTCAATATTTCAACGAATTTTTGTTATAAAGAATACTTATTACATACTTTTCAATTCAATGAATACATTTCATTTTTCTGAATAAAAAAAAAGAATTAATAAGTCTTTAATAATATATTTGATAGAAACACACAAAATTGATTTGTTTTGGGGCAAATATGTGGCTTGCTACATGCTACAGACATATGTGAACATGCTACAACTCGGGTTATTTTAAATAGCAGATACACACAATACATTCATTCTCTCAGTTTTTGTTATTAAAAGCCTTTTGTATGATCATATCTGTATAGAGAGTAGTAACGTTATAATTTACTCTGCAGTTATCGAGTAGTTTTCCTGTAAAAGTTTGAGCCTTGTTTCAACATATGACAATTTACTTTAGATGTGATATTCATTTTTATATGTGTAATCGTGCTTCCTCCTACATACTAACAAAATCACTCCCTGTAGCATTTGGGAGAAAAGGTCAGTCGGCTTCGAGACTCTCACCCGAGAGGAAGTACAGCGCAACCTGCAATCCAGTTGAGAAACGTTTAGATTATAGCCTCTCATCCAGAGAGAAAACATATTTAGTGCATCCCGGCACATTGGTTGGTCTATAGACTCTCCTCCGAAGAGAAAGTATATTTCGCGTACCCTGTGCTTATCCGAATTTCGGGTTTTCGGCTTAGAAGTGGAGTTCTTTCACGAATCTATAATTTCCTGTATTTAAATATGTTTGAATATTGTATGTCTCTAATTGTATGTGTGTGGCATTTGTGTGTGTGTAAATAAAGCTGTGAGTTCTCAAATCTGGGCCTCAGGTATCTCAACCCAATCGCACCCGAATACAATCTGGTTACCCAACCTGCACACTGCATATGGTAATTTTTAAAAGACTTTCAGGTTTTTATTTGAAGATTAAAGCATTATCCGTAACTGGTTTATTGAAAAATTGAAATATTAAAAAAGTCTCTTAATAAATGTATTTTTATTTATCTCAAAATAAGAAATGAAAACGCTAACCAATAATTCACTAATCTGAAGGAAGTTTCATGTTATTGTTTTTAATTATTTATTATTCAAAAAATATTCCGCACACTATTGGCTGCTGAATAAATTAAACTCTGACAAATGTTTCTTTTTTCTTCATTGTGTATTTTATGAGAATTTCAATTTTGTCTATTAAAACTTCGCTAAAAAAAGTAGTTGTGAGTTATTGCTAAATAATTCATTAAAATGTGCAATTTTATTTGAATAAACTTACTTTGTACCTCTTAGGACTTTCCTCAAAACACTTTTTTCCTTTTCTAATTTTTCCTTTAAAATTTCACTGTTAAAATTTTAATTTTAGGGCAATCCAAATTTGTTCATGCTTACAATTATCTGAAAATCCTAATTGAACGGGGCCAGCAATATCTAATGGGTTTCGAAGGATGCGCACATATTTTTAGAAATATATATATATATAGAATATTTCCAATGTAGTGGTATCCCGTGGTATTCCAGAGAAATATGTGCCCAGATATAAATATAATCACAGTTACATTTTTTATTTTTAGTTTCCTTATTGACAGACAGCTTTCAATATAAACAACTTACTTTTCTGGTTACTTTTTTGTTTCTTATTTTATTTATATAAAAAGCGCCAAACAGTGATAATGCGCCAAAAAAATGTTTCCAAAAAAACAAGGGTCTGTAACTTCCATAGCTAGCTGCTAGAAACGTGTGATTTTCAAATGTTAAAAAAATAATTACACAACAGCCTATCAGATTCCACCGCCTTTAAGTTATTCTCTGTGGAATCGATCATCTACCATTAACTGAAGAAGAAGACTTAGTATATATATATATATATATATATATTCCCTAATCGTGAATTGAGTATTAAACATAAAAAATTGTCTCTTGAAATATTTAGGATTGTTATAAAAGATTGATTCAATATCTAAAAAAGCTTTTAACATTTTACAACGTCATATTTATGTCAATTAAAATTTTCTACTCTCACGACAATTAAGTGTAAAAAAGAGAGGAAATCTTCAATGCATAAAATAGCGAATGAGAATCTGTTTTCAAATATAGACTCAAACATTAAAGAAATCGCTAGGATACTTCAGTCTCGTATGTCTCATAAATACTATACAGGAGAAATAAACTAAGAGGAAAGGAGCGTTTCATTTCATTTTTAATCGCATTATTTTTTTCATTAATATTTGACGGTACTTACGTATTAACGGTACCTTGGCGACAGACTTGGCGGTTTTTAAGTGTCGCCAATCTAACAGCTACAAAGGTTACCAAACCAATAGAATAGATTGGTGCCACTTAAAAACCGCCAAATCTGTAGCTGCGGTTGGCGCGTGTGCTCTTTATTGGCGCAACTGTCGCCAAGGTACCGTTAATACGTAAGTACCTATTTGACTTAGCTATTATAACATATTTTTCAGAAATTTGTAGTTATGCGCCTACAATTATTTGTAGGATTTTGATTGTGCTCTGACTTGACAACCACTGGACTTATAGCAAAGAAAACTTCCAACACAAAATTCGCCAACACATCTATCCATGCTTAATTACCATATCAGCCATAACTCTAGCCAAATATTTAATGAATATTCTTAGCGACATAAATTATTCTCGAACCAAAAATGCTTCGTCAAGATGCCTTCACGATCACTGGCGGTTCGACGTCTCTCCTTGAAATCCAAAAGTAGACTAAACTTCCGCGTTTTTTTTATTTATTTTATTTTTTATTTTTAATTTGCCTATCGGCGAAAGCTAATTTAGTAGAATCATACTTGGAAATTCACCTCCTTAAACATCTGAACAGTACACCTTTGTTTTAAAATGACCTTCCCTTTTAGAAAGAATCATAGATTTTAGATATTGTCTTCATTAATTAAAAAACAACACATTCGTGAGGTTTTTTTTAAATCTTTATATAAATAAAAATGTAAATGTTCATTTGTTCAAAATCTTATATTTCAAAAAGTTCTTCACTAATTGGTTTGAAATTTTGATACAACGTTGCATTCGAATACGGAAGTGTTTTTATATCCCATGAAAAACAGCGCCATCTGTTGAACGTAAAAACAACACAAGCTAGAATAATACGCTCATTTGCCAGATGCGGTTGCAAATGACGATAATACAATTAAGATTGGAAGACTAACGATTTTGCCATCTTCATATACAGGCAGTCTACGTCATATGCATGAGTACGCTCAAGATGCAATTGCGTATGTTCGTCACTACGAGCGATCAAACCTATTCATTATATTCACATGGAATTCAGCTTGGGACGATATACAACAGCTGTTACTTCCTGGGCAATCGTCAGTGGATAGGCATGATATCACAGCATGCTTGGATAGCATGATGTCACAGTTTTCAGACAGAAGTTGAAATCACTGATGGATTTCATGGTAAAACATGAAATGTTTGGATCTGTGCGCTGCTGAATTTTCTCATTGATGTGGCAAAGTGGTTTCTCACATGCACATATACTAATCTTGCTCTCTAACAAAATCTGTTCAAACGAAATCGACGATGATCGATTATGTAATAGGTGCTAAAATACTCGATGCCGCCTTGAATGAGAATTGTGACGAAAAAAAAATAGATATATGGACCTTGAAGTTCACTGAATCCAAATTCACCATGCGTGATAAACGGGAAATGCTCTAAAGGACAGTCTCGAATATGAGTATCCAACACAGTTACAGGAAACAGTAGATATCCTTTATATAAAAGATGATTAGAAGAAAATGGCGGTAAATTGACAACCATACAAATGCGAAACTGTGACATCGAAGTAGACAACTGCTGAGTCGTTTCATAACGGCGTTTGCTATCAAAACCATACAAAGCACACATAAACGTGGAAAACCGTAACTCCTCAAATCGATCAAATACATTTGTAAGTACGTGAATAAAGGCAACAACATGAAATAATCGATGAAATCGCAGAGTATCATGTTGGAAGATACATAAGCATCAATGAAGCGGTATGGCGAGTTCTTTCATTTTCCATACATGAACGAAGTCCAGCTGTTGTTTAGCAGTGCATTTAGATAATGGACAACACATTTATTTCACAGCTGCAATGTGCAAATAAATTATAGTTTAAAAAAACTAAAAAACACGCTTTTAGAGTTAATCAAACTAAAAAGTAAAAAATAAATTATAGTTTAAAAAAACTAAAAAACACGCTTTTAGAGTTAATCAAACTAAAAAGTAAAAAATAATTGTTAACTTAAGAATAAAATGCCTGACGAGAAAATAAATGTCACTGTTCCAAAAGCGTGGGGTGGTCGATATCAATCGTTATAATTTTTCACTAGTTTCATTCCGAAATGCAGAGTTAGTTTAAAAATGTCATACAAAGCACCCCACGCTTTTAGAACAGTGACATTAATTTTCTTGTCAGGCATTTTATTCTTATGTTAACATTTATTTTTTACTTTTTAGTTTGATTAACTCTAAAAGCGTGCTTTTTAGTGTTTTTAAACTTTAATATGCAAGTGAGGCCACGGTACGGAGAACTGGGACTATAGTTCTTACAATAATTTAATTGTGAGTAAAACAAAGGCTAAATGCGAATATGTCGAGCCAGCCAGGATTCTAACAGGGAATCTCCTAATCCGTAGTTAGGCACGTTATCCGTTGTGCCACTCTCCCACGTCGGTTGGAATGTCTTAGATGCTTTCATTCTATATGGGTTAAATTGCTTTTCATAAGTTAAAATAAAATCACTAATCCTGGCGATCCTAATCATGATGAGGCACAATATTTTATTATCACAATATTTTAGTGTCGTCGGTCCTTGATAAGTCTACAAAATCGAGCCCAAAGAGTCAGTTATAAACAAACATACAGGTGAAACTAATAAAAGCGTATTAAAAATAGCCCTGAATCCGCCAGTTACAACATTAACTGCTTTCTTCACGTTATAACAAAATGTCGCTTTTGCGACTGTTGTATTCGGAAGTGTATTGCGAAGTGTTTACATATTACACTTTGAATGCGAGTAGAAAATCAATTGAACGACTCATACGAGGGCAGCGAGTCGACGACAACTTGTCATATTCAAAGAAACTACTATACCCAGAAAAAGAAAGAAACTACTATTCCTTGATAGACACCAGCGGACGAAATAAATGCTTGCCTGAAATACTCTACGGTGTCGACATGCAAAGACATTGAAATTAACTCTCTACAAAATTATCGATCAATTGAAATATTTTCACATAAATTACTGGAAATTGGGGACGAAAATGTGCCGGTTGATTTGACCTCAGGACGAATTTCATTGCCTCGTAACTTTTGCAATTTAGTGACATTAAAAGAAGAATTGGTTGAAAAAGTATTTCCCAATATTCAAACGAATCATAATAATCGATATTGCCTGAGTGAAAGAGCTATTCTTGCCACCAAGAACAAAAAGGTCCACGAGCTTAACAATATTATTCATTCAAATCGTGGCAGTCTGTCCACAGTGTTATAGAAACAAATGAAGCGTATAATTATCCAACAGAATTTTTAAATTAACTCGATCCGCCAGGTATGCTTCAGCACATACTGCAATTGAAAATCAGCGTGCCAATTATCATGTTGAGAAATAGCAAATAACCAAAGCTTTGCATCTGCACGGGGCTCTCAGTAAAAAAAATACAAAAATAATGAGAAATATTACAGAAGCAACAATTTTGACAAAACCTTTCAAAGGTGAAGATGTCTTCATTCCTCGCATTCCGATGATTCCAACGGGTATGCCATTTCATTTTAAGAGATTTCAATTCCCAATTCGATTGAAATTTGCAATTAGCATCAACAAAGCCATCAACCATCAACAATTACCATCTTTACAATAGTGCGGTTTAGATCTAGACACGGATTGCTTCTCACATGGTTAATTATATGTTGAATGTTCTAGAGTCGACAAACTAGACAATCTCTATATCTGCAGAGATAATGGAATAACAAAAAATATTGTGTACCTACATACATTGCGAAATTAAACTTCTTTGAAATATGTGCTTTCTCTCTCTCTCTTTCTTTCTTTTTTCCCAATTTAGCCAGACAGAGCAACAGAAACGTGTGACCGGGTATAACTAGTTCCAAATATAAGTGTAATTTGAAACAGCAGTTCTTTTCCTGAAATATCCCCAAAAAGCAATTCATTGGTATAAATGGTATGAAAGTCTATGAAATCAAATCTTAATAAATTAAATATAATTAAAATTAGGGGAAAGTTTTTTTTTTTTTTTTGAAATATTTAGCATATTACATGAATGAAAAAAAATTATACTTTCACATTTACCACGTTTATTATAGAAATTACTGAAAGATGAATTATATTGATTTGACTGAATTATATTGTATTTACTTACAGGAATATATTTTTATAAATTTTTCAGAAGTTATTTAGAAGCTTTTATTTACACAACAACGGGTTTTGATTTATTAGACCACCCAAATTTTATTTGAATACGCACACATACGAGGATGTGTTTCTTTGATTAATCCTGTTGTTCTAATGCAGCTAACAATATACAGAGACAGTTAATCTTTATGCCATAAGCAAGGGGTTCACCGCTGTTACTCATTTAGCACTACCCTGGGGACACGTGTAGCTTGAAGATATGCTACGGACGTAACGGAGTAACACTATGAAATTATAAATTTTGAAATATATATATACTAATATTTCAAATTTTAAAATTTCATAGCATTCATATATATTTATATATATATAATTTTATTTTTAAACTATTTAATTAACTTTATTCATTAATTATTATTTTACAAATCATATTTGGGACCTGAATGGCCGAGTGTCTAGCGCTCGGTGCCACAGGTTTCGGGTTCGAATCCCGGCGGTGTCATGGATGTTTGTAAAGGTTCGGAATCCACTTTAAGCCGTAGGTCCCGGTCTCCTATGACTGTAAGAGCGTCACGGAGCCAAAGTCAGACTTCTACTTACGGGGGTGCTCCCTCACAACAGAAGCTGCTTCCTTCCCCTTCAATCATGAATGGTATGGGCTCGTGGGCTTGGCCAGCCAAGTGGGATAAGAAACAACAACAACACAAATCATATTTAATTATTTTACTTATGATGAATTTAAAAGAATGCTACTTTGAAGAGAATATTTTAAAATTAAAATTATCTGATAATGTGGCAATAAAACATCAACAAATATAAATTTAGATAATATAATTCTTATAATATTATGCTGTTAGTTAAAAACATTGCATTTTATTCAGCTAAGTCAATAATTTCACTCCTTTTATTGCTAAATAATAACGTAAGGCGACTGTTAATTCTATCAGTATCTTGTGCGTAAAAAAAAAGCTTAATTAATTTGTTAAAACAATTATAATTCTTTTTGTTATGCAATCGAAAAAATAAGACTTAAATTTCTAACATCTATTAGTCCAAAATTTATTCTGTTATTATATAACTGGTATGTTATATAATTCCGTAAATTTCATAAGTTATTTGGGTATCTTTTTCTGCGAATTTATTTAAATTCTATCACTGTTTGTCTGAAGAAAGCAGGTTGAAATCCTTTTATGTAACTATTGTTATATTTTTAAACATCTGCGAATAAATAATAGAAATTTTCAATAGAGAATTCGATATTAAGCTATCTATTACGAAAGAAAATACGTGAATTAATATTTTGTTTCTTTAACAATACTATCAAATTATATAACATAGTATTTATATAACATATTTCCTTTTATATAATAGCTTTTCATTTATAAGTCAGTAAGTTTCTTACAATATTTGGGTTAATTTTTCTGGGAATTTTTTTAAAATTTGGTCGCTGTAGGACTTATGAAAGCAGGCTTGTTGAATGCTTTTATATATTTATCGTTATATTTATAAACATCTGCGAATTAATTATAGATATTTTCAGTAGAGACATTCGATATTAAGCTGTGGTTTACGAAAGAAAATACATGAATTAATGTTGTGTTTCTTTAACCAAACTGTTAAATTGTATTTTACAATACTTATACAATTGTATAATACAATACTGTATTGTACAATACATAATTAACCAAACTGTTAAATTGTATTTTAGAATACTTATACAATTGTATAATACAATACTGTATTGTACAATTCTATAATACAATACTGTATTGTACAAATGAGCATACGGTACAATTATTTTGTAATATAATATTGTATTTTACAATAGTTACAACAGCTAGTTTAGTTATTAACATCGCATAACAAGTATAACTTCAATTTTTTTTTTAATTACGTCAAGGACTGGGTCGTATTGACCATTTCCCTGCGATCAGCACAAAGTGGGTTGTACCGACGAACGCTGATACTGATTTAGCACTACCCAGGGGGCTCATGTATCTTGAATATATGCTACGGACGCGAGTAACACTACCCCCATAACGCTCTACTATCCTATTAGACCAGGACCTACTGTTTAAAGTGGATTACGACCACTACAATCATCCACGACACTGTCGGACTCAAACCCGAAACCTGTGGTACCGAGCGCCAGAGCGCTAGTCACTCGGCCATTAGGTCCCCAAGGTCTAATATGACTGTAGAGCGTACCTCGTAAAAAGAAAACATCTTCCGCCTCGAAATCTGTGGGGTTGTTGTGCCAATGAAGGAGAAAATATACATCCTTTTAAAATAACAGTAATTAAAATTAACAGGTATCAATGCATTATAGAATAGTTAAAGATAAATAGAAAAGGCCCCTGTAACTTCAAACTGTTGTTGAAATTATCTCCACATCTTGTTAACTGTTGCTGAAATTATTGATTTTATAAGTCTTTAGAAACTTTAAAAATATTTCATGCTGTTTCGTCAGAAATATTAATTGCATAATGGTGATTTTTCTTAGAACAGTTTAGGCATAGTCATACTTAATGAATTCACAGTTATGCTTCAACTTATTTGATAACTAAAAATTTTGACGAAACGAATTAAATATGATCAATAAGTGGCATAGTTTTCCTTTTTTTTTTCCTCTTCCTAGAAAAACTTTGCAGCAACAGTTTTTTTCTCCTTAAAATCATTCCGAGTTTTGAAAACGCTGTCAGATTTTTTCTTCTTTTTTTTTTTCTGTTTTGCTAGTTTGGAGATTACTAGATGATAAATATCAATGCCATTTTTGGTATTGGAACATATATAACATTCTCCACATCTGATATTTATTATTCGCATTACTTCCTCTTTCTTAAAAAAATATCGTGTAGGCCTTTAATTAGTTTATTCCTTAGTAATAATTAATTAGTATTATTTAATAATAGAATAATTAGTAGAAATTAATAATAGAAACGCAAAAAGAGATACGACAAAAATGAATGATAAAATGTATCACAAATTGAATAAAATTTCAAAAGAATTTAAAATTGGAGCCCTGACTTCTCATTTTGAACGCCATGGAAATTTTGAATTAATTTTTGTGTGATTAGTTGAGATATTTGAGGCACAGATTTATAATATTCTGATTTAAATAATATATACAGTTACACACATGCAATATTTAACACAAAATTTAAAGTAAAGAAGAGATAATTTGATCTGCATGGATGAACTCCACTTTTGATCCAGAATTTGGCAGGAGCGCAGGGCTGTTCAAAATATATGCCATCTTCAGGTGAGAGTCTGTAGGCCAACTAACCATTTCTCCTTGAACGCTACAAGAGGCGCTCTGGCGCGTATCAGGGGACAGGCGTAGAAGAAGAATGGTTACAGTGCCTATTCATAATTGAGACACAGGGATGTAACACTAAATTCACGCACGGTTACATACAAAAAAAGAAAGAAAAAGACCAATAAATAATTTCCCTTAAAACACACACTATTAATAAATGACTTATCAATGATTAATTATTAATGATTTTACAATTTTAAGGTATTATATTTGAGGCGAGTTCATTAAAATATAACAGATAAACCAAGCTAAACATACATCTACAAAGATGTTGAATGATGATACTAAATTTTTTGGAATGTTTGCAAAAATTATAATTAAGGAAGCTATTTAATAATATTTCTGCAACTTCCTATATAATTCAAAATGGATAACCCGACCTGCCCGAAGGAAACTTACGGAAAGCTTACGGACGGCTTACGGAAGGCTTACGGAAACAATGAATGACCTGAAGTGCAACAGCACCCACTCAGGCCTACCAGGATGCCGCCTTATTCGGCTCCACGGATAGGGTGATATGTAATAAGTATAACACCCCAACGGCCAACGGCCATACCATGCTGAATATACCGGTTCTCGTTAGATCACCGAAGTCAAGCATCATTCGGCGCGGTCAGTACTTGGGTGGGTGACCACCTGGGAACACCGCGTGCCGTTGGCATTCGCAAATTTGGGACCTGGATGACCGAGTGTCTAGCGCTCTGGCGCTCGGTGCCACAGGTTTCGGGTTCGAGTCCCGGCGGTGCCATGGATGTTTGTATTGGTTCGGAATCCACTTTAAGCCGTAGGTCCCGGTCTCCTATGATTGTAAGAGCGTCACGGAGCCAAAGTCAGACATCTACCTACGGTTGCTCCATCACAACAGAAGCTGCTTCCTTCATTCATGAGTACGTATGGGCTCGTGGGCTTGGCCAGCCAAGTGGGATAAGAAACAACAACAACAACAACAACAACAACAACATAACACAACACCCCCACCGCTTATGGCTGCCCTCAACTGGGCTTACTGTTCCAGGGCTCCAGGGCATGAACGCTACGCTATAGAGCGAGCCGAACACGTCCCATGGAGACTTGCGGACCTCTTAGCCGTCTTAAGTGACGTTACCAGGGGCCACCACGGGGAGGTGGATCCACTTCGCCCCCCCCCAACTTCCTATATAAAGATGATATAAATTAGAACATTTTTTAATTTCATTTTAAAATAAATTAATAATGAACGTGTTACAGTGAAAAGTCCTGAAATACACAATCTATAATAAGCATCAGATAAAAATTTAATTAAAGGAGAATATTTTTATTTATTGTATTGTTTTCGTGACTAATTTAAAAAAAATTAATACAATAATCGTAATCTAATCTAACTTTTAATATGGTTATATTAAAATTAAAAGCATATTTAAAAACAAGTTTACAGTATTAGAATTGCAGCTCATAAAATTCTGTCTGAAATATCAATTAGAATTCACCCTATTAATTTAAAACATGAATATTTACCATTACCATTAATTTAATGACATTTCAATTAGTTTAAAAATAACTCAATGGCAATAAGCAAAAATAAAATAGGAGGTCTAAAATATATGCAACTTTTTTTAGTTATCAGATTTACAACGCCAAACCATTAGAAGGGATAATTATTGTAATTCGCCAGAACCAGTAATGCCATGGTTTTCTAACAGTTGTGCGGTTACAGTTTCTTTCTGAACCGCATATGCATTGACGTCATATGCAAGACTTTGACCTTGGGCATCATGTTAATTCATCACTGAATCTTGTAGTCTCGTGGTAGAACTCGTGAACGAAATACAGAAACAAATATAAAAACTTGCAAATCTCAAATGGATGGAATAACAGGTGTTAGCTGATATCGATAGGTGTGGTTCATATAAAAAGAAAGTTGCTTCCTTTCAGGCCATGGTGAACAACTTTTTTTTAACTTGGAATCATTTCCATTCGTATAGTAGCCGAATTCCCCACTATCATTATGCATTGTAAATTTTTTTAAGCAAGACAAATATTTTTTTTTTGTTAATATACAGAATAACTTGAATTACTAGATTTATTTTATGAATTTATAATGGTGTGGCTTAGAAGATACGTCTTACGATTAAGATCAACGATTAAGAATCAAATCTGTAATTTGTCAATTTCTGTAGAATTTTTTTTCAACAATGCAAACAGGGTTTTTTGTCAATATACAGAATACCTTGAATTAACAGATTTATTTTCTGATAATTTTATAATGATGTGCTTTAGGAGATACGTTTCACAATACCTTTCAACGATTAAGAATCAAATCTGTAATTTTTTCAATTTCTGTAAAATTTTTTCAGCAAGAAAAAAGGGTTATTTTTGTTAATGTACAGAATAACGGTTATTAAAAAATTTATTTTCTGCTAATTTTGTTATAGTGTGGCTTACGAGATACGTCTTACAATACCGTTCAACGGCTAAGAATCAAATCTGTAATTGTCAATTTCTGTAAAATCTTTTTAAGCAAGACAAATAGTTTTTTTTTGTTAATGTACAGAATAATGTTAATTAACTGATTTAATTTCTGCTCATTTTATATTGGTGTGGTTTAGGAGAAACGTCTTACAATTCAGCGATTAAGAATCATATCTGTAATTTGTCAATTTCTATAGAATTTTTTTCAGCAATGCAAGCAGTTTTTTTTAACATACAGAATAACTTGAATTAACAGATTTATTTTCTGTTAAATTTATAATGGTGTGGTTTAGGAGATACTATACAACTTACAATATCTTTCAACAACTTAGAATCAAATGTGTAATTTGTCAATTTCCGTTGAATTTTTTCCATCAATACAAACAGTTTTTTAGTTAATGTACAGAATAATTTGAATTAACAGATTTATTTTCTGCTAATTTTATAATGATGTGGTTTAGGAGACGTATCTTTCAAACGACTAGAAACTAGATTCTAGAAACCAAAAAATTATATTAACAAAGAAAATTAAATTAATTAAATAGTCAAAAGAAAAAATTAATACAATAACGATAACAATTACAGTTAAAACTAGTTAAGACAAATTTTTCTATGATTCTTTGAAAGAAAAAAAAAGAAGATTTTATGTAAATTTTTGAGTTCTGCAGCATTGAATTTTTTCTTTGGATTTGGCAATTTTATATTGTTTATTTTATGTAATGTATATTTTATATGTATATTTATATTTTATATTAATATATTGTATTCAATGCATCAGAACTCACAAAACCTTTTGAAATTATCAACATTTTAAATGACTCATTATGAATCTGTTTTCGCATTTTTCTAAATCATTTGCCTCTAGTTTTTGCTAATTTGGAGACCTATTTATTCCGTCACGCTTATTAGCGCTTAAAAAAACATCCATTGGGCTTCAAGAACATTTTCTGTACATTGCACTGCGCATACACAGTTTAATATTGTGCAAATGTAATACGTAAACAGCTAGAAAAAAAACGAAACATACTGAAATAGAAACCGATAAAAAAAAATGGAAGTGATGGGTGAAACTAGAAGCAGCCTGTGCTGCAATCCTTAGCGGTCAAGGTCAACAAACGTCCCGAAGTCACTAATGAGAAAGGCCGAAAGACAGATTAAAGAGCATAGAGTCTGTGACGGATTAAAGAGTCCATTTTTCTTCTTTGTTGAGAATCGATGGACCTCATATACCACTTATGTATCCGATGCTACTATAGAAAATAAGCATGCAGGAAGCCATGGGTTCAATTTCGATGTCGGCAATTGTTGGATTGTTTGTAGATTAGTTCATTCATCCTCGAATCCAAAGGAAAAAGGTGCCATATGGGATCATTGGCTGTGTATTATAAACCATCAGCGTATATGACTTATGCAAATCATGTAGTGTTTAAAAAAATCAATTTGGATGGACCTCAAAAAACAGAACTTCTGACACTCTGAATGCTTCTTTACAATGATATATATCTTTTGTATTATTATATGAATCCAATTACTCTAGTAGGGGAATTTTAAAATAAAATTGTTGTAAACGTTTAGATTTATGCTGCTTTTTCACACATCTGCAACAGAGATCTCTAGAGATGAAAAACGTTTTGCTTGGAGAAACGAGTAGAATGGATAGAAATTATAGTATTCTTACATCGACAGCTTGAATGACTGATTGGGGGTTTATAGATTTTCTCTAACTCGACACTGAATTGGTGGAGTTATTCATGAAAATATTCCCGTAAGGCATCATCACCAAGTCCAAATACCATGATAAGGAAGGATACTAAACCATTATAATTGTGTTCACCACCAAAAGGATGTCTTAAGTCAAGATTTTTAAGGCCTCACAGACTTTTGATGAGGAAAAATACTTTTATAGGTAATTTCCACGCTACATTTTGTATAACACATTGGAAAAATTTTTATCAGAATTTTATCAGAGTATGTTCTTTATTTTCCTTGACAACTCTATGAATTTTCTGTCAAATACAATTTCGGATATAATTTGATTACCGTAATATCGACAATATTGCCCTCTTCTAAAATATCCCTTTCTTACTTTGTAATTTAACAAATTCCCCATATTTCTAGAAAATATTTTTTTTTCTATAATTTATTG
>BPLQ01012505.1:0-60684 GCA_021605075.1 Caerostris darwini | reverse complement strand
TTTTTCGGAGAACTTTTGTCATGATGTTCGTCCTAAGTTGAAAGTTTATCGACTGGATTGGAGTAAAAAAGTGAAAAATGTCTGAGCATATATTGAAAAGTAAATTAAGTATTAAAAAAACATTGTTTAAATTTTGGCACATAGACTGTTAAAAAAATTATTATTTTACACTATATATTATTATTTTACACTATATGATAGCAGGGACTAGCATCTTATCTGTCCGCATCATCTTTAAGAAAGAAAAAAAAACTATTGAAATGCATGCGATAGATTTTTTTAATTTTTTTTTTTAAATTACCATTTAAAAACAAAAGGATTCTCATGGAAATCTTATTTAATCTTATGCCTTTAATCGTATGCAAATCTATCATCACCATGTAACATTCATGTATGTCTTAGTAACATTCTTCACCTAAAATTTCGATAATCGGTCTTCTTCACTTAAAATTTCAGTATCTTATCTGTCCTCATCATCTTTAAAAAAGAAAAAATAAATCTTCTTAGTAGTAGGGGCCTGATGGCATTATATATAAATGTGTGCCATAGATTTATTTTTGAAATTATCGTTAAAAAACGGGTTCTCATGCAAAACTTATTCTGGTAAATTACTAATCTGGTTCACTGCCTTAATTCTTATGCAAATCAATCAACACCATGTTTGGACTTATTAGTCATCTTCATCTAAAATTTCGGTAATCAGTCATCTTATTAATAATCTTCACATAAAATTTCAGTAATCGGTCGTCTTATCGGTCCTCGTCATCATTAGAAAAGGAAAACGATTGAAATGCGTACAAATGCATGATTTTTGTTTCTTTTTTATTTGAAATTACCATTAAAAAAACAAAAGGATTCTCTACATATCCAGGAAAACAAATGGGACTTACATTAATACCAAATTAGTTTTTTATTTTCCTCGAAGCAATTTTTGATTGGATAACTATTCATCAAATAAAAACAATCATTTGTATCTCCTGAATCCAAAGGAAAGCAATCATAAGGGTAACAATAATCTCAGAGAATTTCGTCCAAATGAATTTCTATCTTTCCTGTTTGGAAAGTAGAAAAAATGACACACACACGCAAAAATACCCTGATATATATTTATTTATTTTATTTTCTCAGTTAAAATATAATTTTTTTCGAAAGATATTCTCAAGTGAATTGGAATCTGAGAGGGAAGAAAAACAGCATTACTTTATAAGACCGATCGATGAAGATGAAGTTTTTTCTCTGGTATCGATGTATCGTGTTTCTCATCTTATTCGTAAAAACACGTTTAGCTGAGTCACAATGGAAATATTTCTTTTTCGCCTGGACGGAACTTGAAATCCGGGGTTAAATCTCCGGAAGTGAGTATAATAGACAAAACTTTAAGAAGAATTTCAGAGCAAAAGAAACACTCGGAATTACTTTCAGCAGTATTTACAAGTCAGGAAAGAAGAGGATAATCTTTAAAGCCTCTGGCAATGAAATTTTAGGAGACTTGAAAAATAAAATGGATTGTATATCGTATGGTTTCCTTATCAAGAGAACCCTTGGCTCAAAGAATCCTAAATTCATGTTTCCCCGCAAAATAGGGAAACGTCATACACTACGTAATATCTCACGTGATTTTTTTCATCCTAATAGAATAGTTTTAGTTTCAGTCTGAACTTTGGCTTCCTACAGGAATGGTGCTGTCGCTCTGAGCAAGTTGAAACTTAACGTTTGTTGAACGAATCACAGAGAGAGAGAGAGTCCGGAGCCTAGTTACTTACTAGTATTTAATAACACCCCTCTCTTGCTTTGAGACAAGTCACCTGCAGATCTCTAAGAAATTTTAACTGTCAGCGGACTGAAGATCATGTTTGTAGATCATTTTGCCGTACTAGGCGTTGCCCGGAGTGTACCACCAGGAGGTGGATGTGCATTCATTCCCTGGATATTATATTTATATGATAATTGCAGTCATTACAGTCATGATCGTCTTTTTTTTACATTTTGAAAGATATTCCACAATTTGAATTACTGGAAAACGGATTTGGATTTTTGGGATAAGCATTTATGCTTTTACCAAATTTATTACTTGACATGTACAATGAGAATTACATTTATTTTTTTTTTAAAAAATCATCATTTCAGTATTTCCATAGAAATTTATTTTCCAGGAAATAATGAAGGCTCATTACATTACATTAAGCTGCACTTTACCATTATATTCAAATCTACATAGCCACCCACCTATTATCTATCGCTTGCATTCAAAACTATTTTATAAAAGAATAAAACAAAAATTCCATCCTTTTGAGACAAGGCTATATTTTTATTGTTTACATTTCAATATCAAATAGAGAAAAGTTTTAAATTATATGCTTAACAACTCTACTTTAATATTCTGGAAAATAAGTTTACTAAAAATACAACAACTGTACTATTTTTTTATGTAAATAAAACCAGATTCAAAACCCTTGCATTCAAAACTATTTTATAAAATAATAAAGTAAAATTTCATCCATTTTAGATAAGCTATATTTTATTGTTTGCATTTAAATATCGAATAGAGAAAAGTTTTAAATTATATGCTTTAACAACTCTACTTTAATATTCTGGAAAATAAGTTTACTAAAAATACAACAACTGTACTATTTTTTTTTTATGTAAATAAAAACAATTTTCATTGAAATCCACGTCATATTACTTTGGAAGATCAAATTTATATAGTGGAGCAAAATGTTAAAGGTAATTCATTCCAACTTATATCGTAGATGAAAATATTGATGACATTCAAATATTTTCTTTCTTTACATAAATATTACTAAATAAAGAAAAAAATGCAAATATTTGTTGAATGTAATGGAATTTAATATTACATAATATGAGGATTTATTCATGAAATATAATATATATATATATATATATATATATATGTATATTCAATATGTCATCCTTCTTAAAAATATTTTTTTTTTAAAATGACGAGGAAAAGCTAAACGTTTTAAATAAATAACTGCTTAGAAAAACAGATATTACATTTTAAGCTATAAACAAGATGAAATTTAACCTTTTGATCTTTAATATTTCTCAAAACACAGTTATATTAACATATTTATTAAGTAGGATGTTGCTATTCAAGTAAATAAGAAAGAAGCCATGAGGAACAATTGTATTTTTTGTTCTAAAAGGAATATGAATAATTAATAATTTTTAATAGAAGTACTTATTGTAATTAATTAAAAAGCCTTTATATCAAATCACTTTATTTAATTATATGCTAAGTAGTGGTAAAAGTGAATTTCTTTTAAAATATTTCATTATTATTATTAAATAATTATTTTTTAAATAATATAATATTTTAAGAATTAATAAAGAATGCTATTATATTTGAAAAAATAATATTTATAACATTGACATACGATGAATAAATCGTTTTTATATGCTTAGATATGTTCTGAATTGTATCGCATTTATCTACTACAAAAATTAGTGAAACATTTTTTTTTTTTTTTTTTTGCCTTTATATAAGAACATTTTAATTACGGTAATTATAAAATAAAGGGAATATTGCATGTTATAACTTAACTGAAAACTTTTTACTTAATAAAGATATTAAAGAATAACCTAAAGATAAAAAACTTTTTAAAAGATAAGTAAAACGAGGAAATCTCTTTAAGGCTTTAACATACAGGCTTGTTTTGGTAACTTCAATATTAAACAACTCGCCGTTGTCACTCATTTAATAAATTCAGCGCTTGGCACACATCCAGTGTTTATCCAGCACTCAGGGCGATTTGTAGTTACGGTAGTTGGGGTGCGATTTGTAGTGCGTAGGTTAACTTTTCTGCGGCGCAATCAAGATTGCCGAAGGTCATGCTCAACCTAAAGTTATTGTAGGAATGGCAATGCCGATAAGCTTCAAGTAGAAAGAAACGAAATAAGCACGCGTGCCATCTGCTTTAGGCTGACATCAGCGCCTCTTTGATGCAACAATTGGATGAGTGCTGATTAAAAATTTGGAAATGTTTCAAAAATCCAGGAAGAAACATTTTCATACATAATATATATATAAATTTTCTTAAATATTCGTTCCGTTTTCGGCACAAAATTGAAAAAAAGAATGTTAGCCTTCTAATAAGAAATATGATCTTAAGTCTGAATGAAGAATAATTATTACTGAAAATGAAGAATAAATAGATGTAAATAATGTATTAAGAGATTAGACAGAGAAATTATTAGGTAGAGCTTAGACAGAGAAAATTTTATTAGACAGAGACATTACAAATACCCCAACGGATAAAATATGATGAATAATATGATGCTGTGGAGAAATATAAAATGAGTTTAAATGTTCACTTGCTAAAATAAACATCTGTTTTTTTTTTATCTAAAAATCTTAAAAAAGACAGTCAACTTATAGAAGATAGAAAGTTTTCACCTGGTCATAAAAAGAAAGAAATTGAGATATCAATGAATGTAGGAAAGAACGGAAATTCATTGGAAAGAGTTTATGTAAATGCTTTCAATAAACAAAATATATCTAACAGACTGTTTAACGGACGGTCCTAAAAATATGTTCTCTTCTTCATTGGCCCACCAGCCCCATGGTGGGTCAAGGTCGTCTAGCTACTGGCAGATTTCGAGACAAGAGATGTTTTCTTTTAAAGGGGTAGGGTTGTCAGCGCTACAGTCATATGAGACCGGGACTTAGGGTTTAAAGTGGATTCCGAACCACTATAAACCTTCATGGCACAGCACGGACTCGAACTCGAAACCTACGGCACAGAGTGCCAGAGCGCTAGTCACTCGGCCATAAAGTCCCCAAAAAATGCTTTTAAAATAAAATAGTATTCGTTTTTATATCAATTTTATTTTGTTTTCCTACAGTAATTAGTTTCAGTCAGATCTTTCGCGAGAGAGACTACAAGGTGGGCTGAAACATTCATAGGTTAGCATAGAAAAATTCTTTTTTTTATTTTTTTTTTTATAGAATTTGATTTTATTAATCAATATAGTTGCCTTCGAGCGCCATACAATTTTTCGATACCATTTTTATAGTACGATTTGTCTTTAGCCTCAAAATAGGCTTCAGTTTTGGCGATTACCTCTTCATCGGCGCGAAATTTCTGTGCAGCGAGCATCCTCTTGATGTCTGAGAACAGGAAAAATGTCGCTGGAGGCCAGATCTGGAGAATACGGTGGATGCGGAAGTAATTCGAAGACCAATTCATGCAATTTTGCCATCGTTTTCATTGATTTGTGACACGGCGCATTGTCTTGATGAAACAGCACTTTCTTCTTCAAATGACGCCGTTTTTCCGCAATTTCGTCTTTCAAATGCTCCAATAACGCTACGTAATAGTCGCTGTTTATGGTTTTTTCCTTTTTAAGATAGTCAATGAATATTATACCATGCGTATCCAAAAATATTAATACCATAACCTTGCCAGCCGGCTTTTGCGTCATTCCACGTTTTGGAGTCGGTTCATCACATGCAGTCCACTCCGCTGACCGTCGATTGGACTCCGATGTGAAATGATGGAGACATGTTTCATCCATTGTCACATATCGTCGCAAAGGTTCGGGTTTATTACGATTGAGCAGCTCCAAACACTGCTTAAAATCATCAATTCGTTGTTGTTTTTGGTCGATTGTGAGCTCGCGCGGCACCCTCTTTGAACAGAGCTTTTGCATATCCAAATATTCTTTCACGATATGTCCAACACGTTCCTTTGATATCTTTAGAGTCTCTGCTATCTCAATCAACTTCACTTTAAGGTTATCAGAAATTATTTTGTGAACCTTTTTGGATGTTTTCGTCGGTAACAGCCTCTTTGGGGTGTCCACTGCGTGCATCGTCCTTGGTGCTCATTTCGCCTCGTTTAAATTTAGCAAACCACTTCTCTACAGTTGATTTTCCCGGTGCAAAGTCCGAATAATGTTTATCAAGCCAAGCCTTCGCTTCGATAGTATTTTTTTCGCCAAAAAGCAATGCTTTAATTAACACACGAAATTCCTTTTTATCCATTTTTTCAAACTAACAAAAGTTGCTTCACTAAAAATGCTATAGCTCACATACTAATAGTGCAACAGCTGTCAAATGTATACACGTGTCTTTTGAAGGTTAGGTCTAACTAAAAATCATATGGATTTAATACTAGTAGCGTCATCTATGTGTCACCACCTGTTAATCTACCACAGCCTTTTCAGTCCACCTGTTAATCTAGCTGACCGCATCTTGGCTCTGGATGTGTGGCAACCGTGAGATGATCCATTTTTATTTTAAAAATTTAGAAGTTTTTTAGTTGTAGTTTTGGCTTTGTGTTGTAGCCATTGGTTTGCGTTGCACAAAATAAATATTATTATGCAGTTGAACTTTAGTCTTCTTCTTGCAAGAACTGTGTCTTAATGTAGCACTTACCGTTCCTGTTGAAATAATTGAAAACTTAGTCTTCTCTCGATGTAAAAAAAATTGAGATAGCCGAAGAAAGATTGGGTGCTATAATATGAAAATAAATTTTTAAAGTTTACGTATAGAACAAATAATACAAATTACAAGTAAATGACAGAAATAATGCCATTATTTTAATGGTCGATTTTTAATGATATAAAAAGAAATCTTCAGCATAAATTTGTTAATTCTAAAATCTTAATAGAATTTTCTGGTGAAATTTAGAATAATTTCCTTGCCATCTGTATATTTCATAATGTTATATATGCCCTATTATTCTCCATTAAGAGTTTGTTAATGCCTTTATTATAATGTTGTAATTAATTTAAAAGTTTTTTTTATATTTTTTAATAATTATTAACATTTTATAATTACCTATTTTCTTTAGAATTACAAAAATTGATTATTTTACTAATTAAATCTGCAAATACCATGTTATACTTTTGTGATGAACGGTGAGATGTATAACAATTTAAAAAAAAATAAAAAAAATTTTCTTTTTTTTTAATTTATTGATGTTATAGAAAAATATCTGACAATAGATTTCGAATTATCAACAGTTATTCAACCAATATGGCTTAAAAGAATTGAAATAAAGGAATAGAATTTTAAAAAAAATAGTTTTAAAATATCATAATAAGTAATTTATTTATAGAAAAATTAAGATTTTTTTTTGTAAATTTAATGCCAAAATTTAAAACTACTGAAACCCTAATTAATAAAATAATAAATATATTTTTCAGTAAAATGTACTATGACAAAATAATCTTCAACTTTATATGAAAATTAGTTAAAATTTTCATCATAATTAATCGATTAATTTATTAACAAAAATTTCGTAAAAAATAAGTCCCTCTAAAATTAATGCAAAAACTAATAAATAAAAAATAACTGGAATAAAACATATAATCCTCATTAAATTAAATACTACAATGAAGTTAGGGTGAAATTCATATGAATTGTTTAAATTAAGGTGTTTACACACAAAAATATTAATAACTTTATTCAGGATGCTCTGAAATTTAGATATTTTGACTGCTTTGAAATTAGTTCTAAGTTAATTACCCTTTATGAAAATTTCACGTATAAAAATTAGTTACATGGCTTATAAAATATTTTACTACGTCCATTTTTGGGATTTTATGACTTGCATAATAAATTTTCAATTTATATAGTTTGTATGTACTGTATTATCTCATTTTAAAATGCAAAGTTTCAACATTAATTGTTACAGCTACTAACTATTAAAATATTAACTATTGACAGTAAAATTTAGTTTATTGTGTTTGGAAATAATATAAGTCTTTTAACATGTAAAGCTAATCAAACCTGAATGTAAAATGGATGTATTTCGGATGAAGGAAATCCATTGTCGTTAACAATCAGATTTTTAAATTCTTATGTGAGAGTTTTATATGTAAGTAAATTGTTTAAAATTAATTAACAAATAGTTTGTTATATTCTTATATATTTTATTCGGTATATTTTTTTGTAAATGATTTAATTTTTGTAATTGGGCTAGGTAATATTACACAATGTTGAATTATCTCTAATAGTATCGCTAATGTATATCGGTGAAAAATGGTGATACTTTCAATTAGTAATTTTTTTTTGGAAATCACTGAGTTAGGTGATTATTATTTTTTTATTGTGATTCCATTCATCTTTTCTTATATTTCAGTTGGCTTTTACAAGTTGCTTAAAGCGTTTAAAATATTATGCCTTAGGCCATAACTTTGATCAATTAAAGTTCATACACAATTAGTAAACAAACTTTAGTAAAATAATGAATAATAATTTATTCTTTTGTATGATAGCTCTATAATCATAAGGAATTCTTAGATCTACTTGATAAATGAATCAAATTTTTAATTTTAATATGCAGTATTTGATTAAGAGACCTAATGGCCGAGTGACTGGCGCTCAATGCCACAGGTTTCAGATACGAGTACTGGCGGTAAAATGGATGTTTGTAGTGTTTCGGAATCCACTTTAAGCCGTAGATCCTTGTCTAATATGATCGTTGTGCGTAAAGCTGACAACCCTATCCTTTAAAAAGAAATAAATCTTTTTTCTTTTTTTAACAATTGATTATTTTAACATTAAATGGTAGTCGCATATTCTTCTAAAAATAACGCGGTAGCAGTCTGAATCAATAATAAACTAAATTTTAAAATTGTCCTGACATTTTCTATATTTAAATCTTAACAGACAACGAAGATTTACAATCACCTTTCAACATATATATATATATATTCATTTCGACTATTGTTTATGCCTTTGATAAACAAAATCTTTCGATTTTAATTATTTTTGTGTTTAAAATTTATTATTTTTATAATAAATGGTAATCGTATATTCTTCTAGATATAACGCAATAATTTAGTCTGACCCAATAATAAACCAAATTTTAAAATTGTTCAGATATTTTCTATACTTAAATCTCAACAGAAAACGAAGTCTTGCCTTCACCTTTTAACATATGACATTTAATATTTTAGAACATCTTTCACAATAGATGCTGAAAATTAAAATGATATCTGAAACGACTCCCAACAATTTATTTATTTCCTGTCCTTTGATGTCTCTAAACTATGTTTCATTAGATAAAGATCGTATAGTATTGCCTTCAAATTTCGATTTCAATGTTCAAAGGAAATCTGGTTCTATTCTAACCGAATATTTCCTTTTGTAAATTACATCTGATATAGCATCCATTTCATCGCTCTGATGAGAGTCATTTAAGTTTTCCGCTCTTTTAACTTTTAATCAATTCAATAATTGCTCTAAGCTGGGGAACAGTTTTAAATGAGAATATTTAATTTCATGTACTTTATTTATGCTTCCTTTAACGTAAATTAAGGAAAATGCATTTAAAATAATACTTTTTCTCAATATCTAAGAGCTTTGCGACGAGTATTGATGTAGAAATCTATAAATTTGTAGGAAAATTAAAAGTTAATTTAAATGTATGAAATGTAATAACCAAGGAGACACAATTAGGTATAAATGTTTTGCCAATAAATATTATTAATGTAAATATTATTAATAGTACATACCAGGTGGTGTCAAAGCCTTTGGGTTTGAGTCCCGATGGTGGCATGGATGTTTTTAGTGGTTCAGAATCGACTTGAAACCGTAGATCCCGGTCTAATATGAATACTACACAACATGAGTGGGTGAGAAATATGATTGTGCTCTGTGACCCCTACAGTCATATGAGACAGGTACCTATGGCTTAAAGTGGATTCCGAACCACTACAAACATCCATGGCGCCGCAGGTACTCGGACCCGAAATCTGTCGTACCGAGAGCCAGAGCGTTAGACACTCGGCCATTCAGGCATCCGGTCTAATATGACTGTGGAGCATTGGGCATAGTAGTGACAACTTTACCCCTAAAAAGAAAACATCTCTCGTCTCGTAATCTGCCAGTAGATAGACGACCATGGCCCACCATGGGGCTGCTGCGCCAATGATGATGAATAGTATAGACATTAGTGCAATAAATATTGATATAATCTAATAAGATAAAATTGTTCATAAAACTAAATTAAATGGGAATTTTAAAATGTTATAAAACAATTCTTACTATTTAGAAATCTTTCTAAAGATTATTGATAGCAAATTTCCATTAAAATACCACTCTTCTCTGACTGAGATTTTTCATATATTACATTTAAATTCCAATTTCAATGTACATATGAATTTAAAATTATATGTACATTGTACTTATGTATTTCAACATAAGTGAAAATTCTTCAATATATTAGTATTAGATATAGATTTTATATTTGTTAAATGAAGATAAAAAGAGACAGAAATTTTTATTTGATAAGAAATACTGTTGGTACAATTCATTTATAAAATAATGTATATGCCTTTTTCAAAAAGAGTAAGATGCTTTAAAATCCATGATTGTCTTTTCATGGCAGTCTAATTACTTAGTTGCTTATCTTGTTATTCGTCTCTAGTAAGGACTTCTCAGGGATTAGTGTTAATAAGAGGGCAGTTAGTCTGCAGAAAGGTTCTGATTCATATCCATTAGAGACATATGTTGCAGTCATTGCTTTTAGAAAACTAGATTTTATGCCATTGGGTTAGCCTGTGTAATGCCTTGCATGGACAGTCAGGCTGTCTGGTGGGAATTTTTAGGATTTTCTCCAACATGAATCTAAAATGAACGCAGCTATCTCAAAGAAATTTCTCGTTTATTGCTATATATATATCTATCTGTCTGTATGTCTGTCTCTGACACACACACACACACACATATATATATATATGTATATATATATATATATATATATGTCTACATATATATATATATATATATATATATATAAATGTCTACATATATGTATATATATATATATATATATATATGTGTGTGTGTCTACATATATCTATATAAACTCACGTTTGTGAAAATTGCAACACCATGAAGGACTTACGCGAGTGAACTGACATTTTCAGGAAATGCAAATTAGCGCATGATATGCAAATGATTAGAATTTCAAACCCAGTGAATGCGTATGCTGAGCAGCGCCCTCTGAACTGCGAATAAAGAGACGGCTGTAGCGAGTCGTGTATGGTTATCGGTGGTTATCTGCTAGTGGTAAACGTTAGCTCAATCGTTATTTATGCCTCTCCGACGAAAGAGAGCGAGATTTGAACAACTTACAGAGTTTGAAAGGGGGAGAATCATCGGCCTTCGTGAAGCTATATTGTCTTATCGTGCAGTAACCGCTCGTGTGCAGCGTAACAGCAGCACAGTGATGCGTCTTTGGAAGCAGTGGATGGACGAGTGTCGGACAACTCGGAAATCCGTGAGTGGACCCCGAAATGTGACGTCGGCTCGCGATGATAGACACCTGGTCCGCATGGCGGTGACGGACCGTACAGCTTCCTTTAGACAATTGGCAGCACAGTGGTCAATAGCTACAGGTGTTTCATTGTGTGCTTCATCAATTCGTAGACGTCTGCCGCAGCGTGGACTGCGCGAAAGGACTCCTTTATACAGGATCCCTCTCATGCTAAACCATCGCCGCCTGCGGCTACAATGGGCCGCTCAGCATAGAGACTGGCGTGCTGATTGGCGGCATGTCGTGTTTTCTGACGAATCCCGCTTTAATTTGTGGTACCATGATGGCCGCATTCGTGTCAGATGCTATGCCGGTGAACGCCACCTTCCGGAGTGCATTATCGAACACCACAGTTCGACACCCGGAGTTATGGTCTGGGGTGCCATAGCATATCATGGACGATCTCAATTGCTAAGAATTGTGGGCAATCTGAATAGCAACCGTTACATCAGTGAAGTTCTACAGCCCCAAGCTGTTCCCTTCCTTCAAAGCTTGCCAGGCGCTGTATTTCAATAGGATAATGCCCGCCCTCATATCACTAGGACTGTTCAATCCTTCTTTGCAACGCGGCAGGTACAGCTTCTTCCTTGGCCTGCGTATTCCCCGGATATGTCGCCGATTGAACATATGTGGGATTTCGTTGGTCGGCGTCTCGCTCGTGATCCTCGTCCTGTTGCTTCTGCAGACGAACTTTGGGTGCGCATACAAACAATATGGAATGCTCTTCCTCAGGCAGACATTCAAAATTTGTTTGACTGCATGCCGCGTCGTGTAGCAGCACTTATTGCGGCGCGGGGTGGCTACACAAAATACTGATTCCGATCTCTTGTTATTGTTTGTTGGCTTTGAACATTTAATCATTTATTTGTACCACTACCACTCAACTGTGTATTAAATTTCATTTAATTATGACGATTCCTTCATGGTGTTGCAATTTTCACAAACATGAGTTTATATATATATAGAGAGAGTGAGAGAAAACTAGCACAATGTATATTTGTTAATCGCGGAAGAAGTTATTATTTCTATATTATTTCTTTAATAATGAAATAATTAATAATAAATAATAATAATGGAATTTAAAATATAAATAAATTAATTTTTCAAATTGTTTAATTATCATTTTATTATATTTAAATGTTTTAATTTTTATTACATTTAAATGTTTGTTATTATTATCATATTTAAACTTTTAAAAAAATAAAGTTTGAACTTATGTTTAATATATTTTTTTTATACAATTTCAAAACTTACTTTCTGTATTATTAAAACACAGACCTTTAATGAAATACAAAACCGGTTTTGGTAAATTGTTCTTAATTATAACTAACATTTATTTCATGCTAAACCATTTAATATATATTTGCATACCAATTAAGGTAAAAATAATGATTAACAACTAAACGTAACTCTTAAATTGAATTAATTCAAAGCATCTAAAATAAATATCCGAAATAAATCAAACACTATATAGCGATGTATAAAAAAAATATACAGACAAAAGAATAATAGTCTACTAGTAGCTCACAAAATTCCGTATAAATAAAAAATGAGATGAGTTTCGAGATATCTTTGTGCACTTAAAAAAAAAGAGGTTAGAATTTTTGTGTGTGACAAGAGATGGAGTCGTCGAATGAGGCATTATCTTTCTTCTTTGTGTTCGCTTATTTGGGGAAAAAGGGAGGAATAGGGAATATTTGAATTCACAAAATGTGGCAATAACATCTGCTGGGAAGCCTATACGTTTCAGAATTCTAGGAGTATCTTTTTTCGTGATATTTATAAAGGCTTGAAACTCGAGCTTTATGTTGAATTTATGAAAATAAAATTCATTCCAGTCAATCTATTGTGAAACAGTAGATTACGTAGCTATGCAAAGGTCCGCAAAGAAGCTGAAATTTTATCTTTGATGGCTTTGAAATTATTAAAAAAAATAGAGATGCATTTTTAGATGGTCGAAAATGTATCAAAATCATATATACATAAATGCATACTTCATTTATTGAGGATAATGAAATATTACGTAAAAAGGAAATAGAATTCAATCAAAGTTTTAAATTTTATCGCTTTTTATAATGTTAACAATTAAACGGTATTCTTCTACGAAAATTATTTCTTTTTTTCTTCATTGGCGCAATAACCCTATAGTGGACCAAGGCCGTCTAAGTGGCTACAGATAGAATTTGAGACGAACTGTTTCCTTTTTGCGGGTTATGGCTATCACCGTACGCCCTATAATTATATTAGACTGCGACCTACCTTTTAAAGTAGATTTCGAACCACTACAAACACACATGACATCGCTGGGACTCGAGCCCGTTACCTGTGGCACCCAGCGTCATAAATCTAGGCACTCGGCCATTCAGATCCCATTAGTTTCGTTATATATGTATGAATATATATTATACATATATAACATACATGAATATATTAAAATCTATAAAATAGGCGATTATAGTTATATGTTTGAATATAATGTTTTTGAGAATTATACAGTTAGGAAATTTTTTTCTCTAATTAAAACCATAAAATTCATGCAACTATATTTTTTCTTTAAATTTGATGAGAAATCATTTTGATTCATTGCCATGTTAAAATACATATAAGCTGGCATTAAATATTAATATAATTATTATAATTAAACCTTTTAAATAATAACGTTTTAATTTAAGGTTAATATATTTATGTTTTTTTCATATAATTTCAAAAATTAATTTCTGAATTATTAAAATACAGACTTTTAATGAAATGCAAAACCGGTTTTGGTGTATTGTTCTGAATTATAACTAACATATATTTCATACTAAACCCTATAATATATATAAAATAAGACTAAAACAATAATTAGCATCTAAACGTAACTCTTGAATATAATTAATTCAAAGCATCTAAAATAAACATCCGAGATAAATCAAACACTATATAGCGATGTATAAAAAAAAATATACGAACAAAAGAATAATAACCTACTAGTAGGTCACAAAATTCAGTATAACTAAAAAATGAGATGAATTTCGAGGTATCTTTGTGTGCTTAGTAAAAAAAGAGTTCTCGCATTTTTGTGTGTGACAAGACATGGAGTCGTCGAATGAGGCATTCTCTTCATACCCTGTATCTGCTTACTTCGGGGAAAAGGGAGGAATGGGAAATATTTGAATTCACAAAAAGTGGCAACAACATCTGCTGGGAAGCCTGTACGTTTCACAATTCTAGGAGTATCTTTTTTCGTGATATTTACAAAGGCTTGAAACTCGAGCTTTCTGTTCAATGTATGAAAATAAAATTCATTCCAGTAAATCTATTGGGAAACAGTAGATTACGTAACTATACGAAGGTACACAAAGAAACAGAAATTTTATTTTTGAAGGCTTTGAAATTGTTTAAAAAAATGAAGTATTTTTTAGATGGTCGAAAAAAAAAAACCTATATACATAAATGTACACTTTCATTTACTGAGCAGATTGAAAAAAATACGTAAAAATAACATTTAATTTATTCAATGTTTAAAATTTTATAACTTTTTATAATGTTAAAAAATAAAATGTATTCTTCTTCTATGTAAATTATTTCTTCTTCATTTTACGCAACAGCCCCCTGGTGGGACAAGGGCATCTATCAAGGGCCTTTTTCGAGACAGAAGATGGTTTCTTTTTACGGGTTATCGTAGTCAGACCTACGCCCAATGCTGTACAATTATTTTAGACCGGGACCTACGGTTTAATGTGGATTCCGAACCCCTCACAAACATCCATGCCATGATTCGAACCTGAAGCCTGAGGTACCAACGTCCAGAACGCTAGCCAATTAGCCATCAGGCCGCCATATGACTGTAAGACCCTGACGGAGCTGAATCAGATTTCTACCTACGGGTGTTCCATCCCAATAAAAGCTGCCCCCTTCCCTTTTTCTCCACCCATGAGTCCGTATGGGTTCGTGGGCTGCGTCTAGATTTCTACCAAGTGGGATAAGTCACAACAACAACACATCATTTCATAAATTTTGAAGAAAACTCAGTTTGCTTCATTTCCATGTTAAAATACGTATAAGCTGGCATTCAATATTGATATAATTATTACATTTGAATGCTTTAAATAAAAAAGTTATCAATAAAGGTTATATATTTATGGATCTTTTCATAACATTTCAAAAATTTATTTCCTTATTATTAAAATACAGATTTTTAATGAAATACAAAACCAGTTATTGTATATACCATCTTACATATAGCTAACATATATTTCATACTAAACCTTATACTATATATTTGCATACCAATTGAGATAAAAATAATAATTAACAACTAAATGTAACTATTGTATTAAATTCATTCAACGCAGCTAAAATAAATCACGATAAATCTAACACTGTATAGCGATGTATAAAAAAAATATACAGACAAAAGCATAATAGCCTACTAGTAGATCACAAAATTTGGTATAAATAAAAAATGAGATGAATTTCGAGATATCTTTGGTACTTAATAAAAAAAGAGTTCTCGCATTTTTGTGTGTGACAAGACATGGAGTCGTCGAATGAGGCCATTCTCTTCATACCATGTGTTTGCTTACTTTCGGGGAAAAGGGAGGAATGGGAAATATTTGAATTCACAAAAAGGGGCAACAACATCTGCTGGGAATCCTATACGTTTCACAATTCTAGGAGTATCTTTTTCGTGATATTTATAAAGGCTTATACTCGAGCTTTATGTCGAATTTATGAAAATAAAATTCATTCCAGTAAATCTATTGTGAAAACAGTAGATTACGTAGCTATACGAAGGTCTACGAAAAAATATCTTTGAATGCATTGAAAGTATTGAAAAAGTGGGGTATTTTTTAGATGGTCGAGAAAAGTTTAAAGCATATATACTCGGAACCGAAACAAATGCCGAATTTCGCTACTTCGTTAGCGTGGGTTTGTTTCGGATCGATTGCTATTCTTATTATTTTGATATTCAAAAATGAATGTTTAATTATAAAAATACCTTACTGTGTTTAAAGAGAGTTATACAAAGGTATTTCTTGCAAAATTAAGTCAAATAAAGGCACTAATTTTGCTTTATGCACGAATTTTGGTACGGATGTTAATATAGCACATGGCGGAAAAGAAGATATAATTACGCGTATGAAGTTCGCTAAACATCGATCGAACATCGCAAGTAAATATATAAAAAGTAATGCCTTATTTAGCTTTCGTGTTGAAGATAATAGCTCTATTCACGCTGAGTGCCTGTTTATTTCTTTTATAATCGAATATAATTTGCCTATAGCTAGTGCCGAAGCAATTTTTTTATTTATATATATAGAGAGAGAGTAGACATTTATCGGCCGTCTAACGGTCGTCTGATCAGCGATCTGGAGCTCGGAGCCGTAGGTTTCAAGTTTGAGTGCTGGTGGTGCTATAGATATTTGTAGTCATTCGGAATCCATAAGTCCATGTCGATATACATCCTGTCTAGGTATGTAAAATTTTGCTAAATGGAAGAGACAAGATAAAGTTCTCGGAAACATTTTTAATAAGCTTCAAATCTAAAGTTCCTTAACCACATCCAAATAGAGAAAAGGCATCGAAAAAATATAAGTAAGTTAAATAAATTTTTAATTATCTTTTATGCATTATGTTAAATTTCTCTTGTATTGATATATTTTAAAATTAAGTAGTGTTTAAATTCATTTGTATAAACCCAAGAATACACCATAATTTCCATAAATTCATTATGGAAAAAAAATTCATTTTGTATTTACTCTGACCAAAAATAAGAATAATAATTAATATAAATTTAAAAAAAAAATTAAGTCTGTTGGTTAAAATAAGAAATTTTAACTTTTTAAAATGTAAACTACATAAAAAATTAACTGTAGATACAGTTAATTTTATTAACACATCCTAACAAACGTAACATAAAAACACACACTTATAGTATATGTGACGCAAATTGGCTGGCATATATAACTTTCAATTTTTTAAATTTTTTTCAGCTTCTTGGAGGAGTTGTTTATAATATTAATTAAAAAAATGTGAGACTTAAATCAGAGAACAACGTCCCTTTACGGAAAAAAGGTGGTTTCCAGGAAGGGAGAGCATCTATATGAGAATAGTCAACCTCGATGCATCCCAATATTCCTAGTGATGTAAAAGGGAAAATTGGAAATTTAAATTCGTAACAAAGCAAGGTACACAAAAAAAATGTTACCACAGTATTTAAGCCATAATCAAACTATGCAGAATCGACCACCTGAAAATAAAAAATGCTGACGAAATTAGAACTCACATTCGTAAATCAAAAACACACATGCCATTTATAAATATTATAAATCTTATATAATAGTCGCATAGAAACATATATCATAAACAAAATATAAAAGTCAGAGATATACAGCTAAAAATGTTTCACATTAGAGGCGAGACACAATTGAAAACGTGACATTTCTGAATCGGGACAAGTTGGAAAATTGCTGGTTTAACAGTGTGACAAAAAAGGCTGAGATATTAGGAGGTTTTAATAGCATACCGTTCGTTGATGGTTACCGTAGGACGTCCGTTAGCTTTTCTCCCTAGCACGCATGCTCATAGGAAACCGAGCATGCGCGCTGGGAGAAAAAGCTAACGGACGTCCTGGGGTAACCTAACGTACGGTTTATGCAAAAATTCTATTGTTTCCGATCCCTCACGGAGGTTGTCATAATAGCATAGTCCTGTTCTTTGATGTGGTCCATACGAGTCCAGTACGACAGGGACGGGAACTTCTCTATACCCATCCAACATATCCGATCATTTGTTGGGCGAATTCGCGCAACATGTGCTGTAGGCTGGGGCGTGTGCGGATTTATGCAGATAAACTCCATACATTTTGAACACAGGATTTGTTGTTGTCCACTACAATAAGAATCACGCATAAAGAAGCAACAAGCGGAACAAAACAAACCTACAGCAAGACAGCAATCGACAATAAGTCGGTATCATACACCACAGAAAGTCATAGCGGAAGAGACTAATTTAAGGGGAGGGGGGTAGACAATTTAATTTATTCCCCGAGGCTTCTGTCTTCCCGATACAATTGTAAGACTTCTCCTTGCATTGAGCTTCCTTGTTCAGTCCTGAGCATTTCAAAAGATGCTCTGAATGCATTGTTCCATCTCTACATATTGGGCAAGTTTTCGAGGCGAGACCACCTAAACTGTTTAAAAACAAACCTGTCCGGTTCGTACACGAAAATTGGCCACCGTCTCTTTATGCGATCTAATGTTAAAGATTTTCCAGCTGTCTTGAATATTGGCGACAAGGATGTACATTGCGTGAAAAAAGTAGAAGGACATTAGATTATTTTTGATAAATGAATAATGAAGCATTTTTTAAATAATTAATTTATTCACAACGTTTTTACATGCAGATACTTGTATCTAGACAAAACAAAAAAGTACACAATTAAAAAAAATGTATACTTAATAAAAAAATTGGTTTTCTCGATCTCATGATCAGTGAAAAAAGTAGAAGGACACTTCTAAAAAAGAGGTGTACTATATAAATTAATATGGAATTCTTTTCCCGTTGGATCGAATTACTTCGAAGATTCTATTCGGCATCGAACTGTATAAAGATTGAATTTTTGTTTGGCAAAAATTGTCCCATACAAAGTTTAATGATGTCTGCAGCTCAGCTACATATTCAAACTGCTTTCCACCCTCGTAAACACCACGTACAATCATTGCCCATATGTTCCCTACAATGTTGAGATCAGGACTTGTAGCAGGCCAATGTAAAAGTTGAACATTGTTTGCTGCAAACCAATCTTTAACACCATTTGCAGCGTGAATTGATGCTCCATCTTGCTGAAAAATCCAGTCATCTCCTCCTAACTCAGTGCCGTACGGGAGAAGATTTGAGTTTATAGTCTGGATGTAGTCTGGATGGTTCTGTCTACCATTTAGAAAGACTAAACTTATCCTGCCTCCGTAGCCAACTGATAACCATACCATTAAACCACCTCCTCCCATATGTCGAGTAGAATAAGTTTCTTCTTCAATACCAAGACAGTGGCAATAGTACTGATAACCATCTGGACCATCCAAATTGAATTTTTTTTCTCATCGGAAAATATAACTGAGGTCCATTCTGAGCTCCAGGACATGTGATCTTTAGTCCACTGCAGTCGGTTCTTCATGTGTCCTTCATTCCACTTCGGATGGTGCATCCGTTTTTTGAAAACGAACTTTTTTGAGCGTTTTATGTAGTTATAGACAGTTCTTTTGGTTACATGTGTAATTCCTGATTGAAATTGCGCCTTGCCTACACTTCCACCAGTCTTTTTGAGTTCACGAATGATTTTTTGTTGATCACGTTGGGTGAGTTTTTTTGGTCTTCTTTATTCTTCTGTCACTTTCAGGGTTTCTTATGAAGTTCGAAACAGTATTTGGACTGATTCGTAGCGGCCGTGCAATCACTCTCACACCTTTGCCTTCATTTTTATAGGCAACTATTTGGCCCTTCTGAAACTTACTTAAGGATATTCCTCTGGGCATCCTAAAACCAACAAAAACTATGAATTTTTAGCTAAATATTTTATTCTTGTTAAAAAGGAATTAAAAGAGAAAAAAACACTTACCTATAAACTTTCCAACAGCTTCTAAATAGATTTTTTGGACGTGTCCTTCTACTTTTTTCACACACTCAAAGTTATTAACTATTGCATTCCTAAGTTAAAATAGTGGTAAGTAAAAAAAATCTCATTTAACTTTCATTTAACGTAAATTAAAACTCTAACAAAACAACTATCTATAAAAATCAGGTCAAAAGCAGTAAAATAAAAGCATATTGTACAAAAAAATGGCTGTCCTTCTACTTTTTTCACACAGTGTATTAGCAGAATTTAGAAAAAAAAATATTTAAAATTTTATTTAATACTTTAATTTTTTTTTTTACACAAAATTTATGAAATCGCCAAAATTACGCTTTTAAAAGATTTTACATCAAAAGAATTTTTAAAAAATAATTGTAGAAATTATACACTTTAGAGAAAAATAGTAATAAACATATTCCAACAGATGATTTTAAATATTATTGTGATATTTTTACAATTTCTAAACGAAATTCAATTAAAAATGCTTTTTCTACGTATGTTATATAATTTTTATAAAAATTAGAATGCTTTCAAAGAGCAAAATTGGAATATTGATAGGTAAATTATTAAAACTCAAATTCAGTATTTAAACTATAAAGCACAACACCATTTTTTTCTTTAATTTATGGAAAGAGTACATTATTAGAACATTTTCAGAGGGCAAAATTGGAATATCGATATGTAAAGTATTGGGCTATAAAACACAACTTCAGTATTTAAGTGCCTTTTTCTTTCTTTGGAAATCAGTGAAAAAATTCTCCTTGAGTTTTATCTAAGCAGAGTAAGCAGCAGGGATCTAGAACAGCTGAAAACCTACTAACCTACCTATCGCATTTTTTCTGATTATTTTTCCTTTAATTTATGGCAAGAGTGCATTCTTAGAACGCTTTCAAAGAGCAAAATTGGAATGTCGATAGGTAAAGTATTGGGCTAAAGAACACAATTTCAGCATTTAAGTACCTTTTTTTTCCTTTGAAAATCAATGAAATAATTATCCTTGAGTTTTATTTAAGATGATGGCTATTATGAGATCTAGAACAGTTGAAAACTTGGTATGACATGATGTAAGGGCAGAAAAAAATTTCGTTTCTCCTTGAAAAAAAAAAGTTTAAATGAAATCAAGGTTTTAATACTTAACAGTAGAGGATTAGGGAATAGTTAAAATTTCTGATAAATCAAATTGTCAGATTACCTTTGCCTTAATTAATTCTCGCAGATAAATGATGCTTCAAACATAAGTATAATTCTTTGGTAATCAATCAAAATTGTAAAAACCATTTTTTAACTTGTATGTGTTCGGTATATTTGATGTATTTTAAGTTAATTGCAGAGAAAGGAGAAATGTATTCTCCAGAATATAAAATCTGCACTTGAAATATAGAAAAGGAATCATGTTAAGGACGGGATTGTGAAGTTTAGTTGATTGCGAGTTGTTATGGCCGCATGATGGGATTCTCAGGAATATATCTTTTTTTGTGAAAGTAGTGTGAAAAAGATGTTCAGTTGTTTTATTGTTTTTTTTTTCCTAATGTAGCTGGCAAACACTTAGACAGTTGTCTTTGATTCCTAAAGACAAGCGCTGCACAAACGTTACTCACATAGCATTACCCGGGAAGTGCGTGTAGTTTGAAGATAGGCTACGGACGTGGAGTAGCAATACCCCCGCAAAGCTCTACGATCATGTCAGACCGAGAACTACGGTTTAAAGTGGATTCCGAACCACTACGAACATCCATGGCACTGCCAGGACTCGAACCCGAAACCTGTGATACCGAGTGCCATAGCGCTAGCCACACGGCCATTCAGGCCCTAGTTGTTTTATTGTAGAGTCACTAAAAATATGAATTTGTAAAATAATTGTTTGCATCAATATTAAGCGTCCTGATAGCCAATTGGCTACCACTCTGTCCTTTGATACAACAGACTTCAGGTTCAAATCCTGGCGGTTTCATGGATGTTTGTGAGTGGTTCGAGTCCACGTTGCCCGAGTCTAATTAAGCCAAAGTGTGCGTAAGGTGACCATAGAGTGACAAACCAACCATCAAAATGAATGACTTTAAATTTCAAGACATAATGCAAGATGTTATACGTATTTATCACAAAAATTACTGAAGAAGATTCAGATGATAACATTATCAGTTTTTTATTGGCCACCACATTCACCTGGCATTAATCAATACAAACTAGGTAGCCCAAGTTAAAATCAATATTCAACAACATGAAAAAGTTCTTTTAAGAACTGTCCCTGAAAATTGAATATGTGTATAATTATAAACTAATTATTGTTTATCTGAAATTGTTATTACCAAAATAGTTGATGCTGTCATAATACTTTGTATAATTAATAGCAATGTTGTTGATGAAAAGCTTTATGTTAATTTATATTGAAATTATTTCAAGATATTTTAAAATTTAAGCAGCAATTATTATTTAAATATTTTCAACAAAGTAAGTAATAAACATGAATTGCCATAAAACGGCTTCAATAAGCATATTAATGTATTTAATTTGAGTTCTATTAAAAAATGCTGTATTAGATCTAAATGTGCATGCAATTTATAAATTTATATGCAATTATATGCAAATTTTAATGCAAACAAATATGGAATTTATAAATTTATTATATAATATCAAGGCGATCCATCATTACATTTGATGCAATCTGGGAAAGCAACAGATGCATATAATTAATCTATAATCCGTCTGAGTTTCTATTGTTCAAATATATCTAATATAGCCTCATAACAGCATTAGGAGGAAATAATCCATAAATTATTCCTGTGAATATGTTCTTTCAAATACCCTCATAAAGTTGTAAAAGTGTAACAAAATGTTTAGGTCTTAGGATGCTTTTAGAATAATTCTGAGAATGTTTTGAAAATTAGGTATTACTTTTTCCTGTTGCTAAAGGAAGTCCAAGATTTATTAATCTATTCTGTAATAAACATAATGTAATCACCTAAACTATATAGTACAGTAACTCCTGTCTCTTTTTTTTTTTTTTTAAAATAAGTTCAATTTCACTGAAGAATGTAAATGTAAGCAGTAAGGTTCGATAATACACTGAAGTGACAAAAGTCATGGGATACCTCTTAATATCGTGTCGGCCCTCCTTTCGCCCGGCGAAGTGCAGCAACTCGACGTGGCATGGACTCAACAAGTCGTTGGAAGTCTTCTGCAGGAATATTGAGCCATGCTGTCTCGATAGACGTCCATAATTGTGAAAGCGCTGATGGTGCAGGATTTTGGGCACGAACAGACCTCTCGATGATGTCCCATAAATGCTCGATGGGATTCATGTCGGGTGATCTAGGTGGCCAGATCATTCGTTGGAATTATCCAGAATGTTCTTCAAACCAATCACGAACAGTTGTGGCCCGGTGACATGGCGCATTGTCATCCATAAAAATCCCATCGTTGTTTGGATACATGAAGTCCATGAATGGCTGCAAATGATCTCCAAGTAGCTGAACATAAGCATTTCCAGTCAATGTTCGGTCCATTCGCACCAGAGGACCAAGTCCATGCCATGAAAAAACAGCCCACACCATTACGGAGCCACCACCAGCTTGAACAGTGCCTTGCTGACAGTTTGGGTCCATGGCTTCGTGGGGTCTGCGCCACACTCGAACCCTACCATCAGCTCTTACCAACTGAAATCGTGACTCATCGGTCCAGGCCACGGTTTTCCATTCATCTAGGACCAACCGATATGCTCACGTGCCCACGAGAGTCGCTGCAAGCGATGTCGTTCTGTCAGTAAAGGCACTCGAGTCGGTCTTCTGCTGGAATAGCCCAAGAAAGCCAAATTTCTCCGCACAGTTCTAACAGACAAGTCCCTTTGTACGTCCCACATTGATTTCTGCGGTTATTTGACGCAGTGTTGCTTGTCTGTTAGAATTTACGACTCTTTGCAGACGTCGCCGGTCTCGGTCGTTAAGTGCAGGCGGTCGACCACTGCGCTGTCCATGGTGGGATGTTATGCCTGAAATTTCATACTCTCGGCACACTCTTGACACAGTGGATCTGGGAATGTTGAATTCCCTAACGATTTCCGAAATGGCATGACCCATGCGTCTAGCTCCAACTAACATTCCGCGTTCAAAGTCTGTTAATTCCCGTCGTGCGGTCATCATCACGTCAAAACCTCTTCACATGAATAACTTGAACAGAAATGAAAGCTCTGCGAAAGCACTGCGCATTTATACCTGTTCTACGCGATGCTACTGCCATCTGAAAATTTGCATATTGCTATCCCATGACTTTTGTCACTTCAGTGTAAAGAAATGTGGTTTTTCATGACTTTAATGTCTTCAATTTGTTTTATTAACAGCATAAATGCAAGATGCAATTGCAATTAATAATAATTTTATTTAAAAAAATACTATTTAAGTATCATATTGAAAATATTGAGATTATCGAGAAAGAAAAAAGGTATGGTCAAAACACTTTATTTTAACATGTGCGTGACATTGCATTAATGCTTCATATCACAAATTATGCTATGACAGCAGAGCTTCCTGGAGCATTAAGAAATCCAATAAATTATAAAACTAAACGATTCCATTTATATGTGCACTTATCATCATAAATACGTATATCATGTTACTTTATGCCACTAATAAAACTTTCTGCAGTTAAATGGTTCATATATTAACAAGAAAACTCCTTATTTTTAAGCAAATATTTTAACAAAAAGATTCACAGAAATTTTAGATTGAGGGGCAAATCTGATTAATTTGCGACTAATCTGTAATAAATTGATCTCTAAATATAAGTAATTCATCATTATACTGTTCGCGATTCTATAAGTTTAGAAAAACTACAGCCATATGTTTTATACCCAACTAGAGTCAATGATCTTATATTGTAATTAATTAGTTAGTGATTTTTAGCAATATTAAAAAGGTTTTTTTCATTTGAAAAAAATCATTATTTAACAATATGATATTTGTAATTTAACATTTGTATTGTATTTGTAACAACTAACATTATCTTGTATGCTATTTAAAGACTTTGCAGAGTTTTTTAAATAGTTGCATTTAAGTTTTACTTAAATTGTTTCATATGGAAAAAATCAAGAAATTCATATGGAGTCAAATTAAATAAACTACAAACGGGTTTGACGAAATATATATATATATATATATATATAATTTGATTAAATTACAGCATTTCATATTAAAACTTGAGATTCAATATTTAAATTACGTACAAGGAAAAATATATTGAATATTTTAATTTGAAAGATATTGAACAAATATATGATAATAATAAAAGTTTTGCCGTTTTTCCATGATGTGAACAACAAAGACTACTACGGTATTTAATTTGTATAAAGCTACATTCTATATTTTTAGACAGAATAAATGACATATTTATTCAGCAAGAACTTTTATACATTTCGTTTTAGAAATTGAATCCTTAAAATAATTTAGAATAGCTCTATAAATATGAAAATGTTATACAAATAATATTTGCTGTACGAGAACGAACTAATCTGAAACCTTACAATGGATTTCAGAAAATTATGCATTTAGAAAAGGTGCTCTAAAACTATTCGACAAAAAGGTTGTACTGGTAATTTCATACAGTTAATGTGCCACTGGAAGAACAGGATCTATGTAGCCCAAGAAAAATGAAATTTTCTTGGATTTTTAGCTGACAAGTTATGGAATTAACCACATAGTTGCTTCTCACAGATATATTTTATTCTCTGGAATGGAATAGCTTTGCATCATCCAAACAAATTAATGCCAAAGATGGTGAACAAAATCTGGTAATGTTCAACAATTTCCCTTCCGCATGGCCAAACCGACAATATAGTTGTCTACAGAAAAAAAAATGCAACAACAACATGTAAAAATTCCATAGTTAGAAACTCGTATACACAGAATAATATGGTATTTATTGGACAATGCAAAAATTAGCTATCGCCAATTCAATGTAATTTAATATAAGTGCTGCTTTGGTATGCTCTGATGCTAGGTGCCACATGTTTCGGGTTCGTGTCCCAACTATGCCATGGATGTTTGTAGCTGTTCAGAATCCCTTTTAAACCGTAGGTCCTGGTCTAATATGACTGTTGACCGTACGGCTTGGAACTAACGGTAAAAAAAATATCACATATTCTGGAATTTGTCAGGTAGCCTTCCCCCATCATGAGACTGTTGCGCCATTGAAGAAAAAGAATCACTTCTGTGCTTGGATACAATAAAATTCAAATCAAATAATGACACCCTCATTAAATTAATGGGCTATTTAGCGTTACTTTTTTTTATTTGATTCAATATCATATAAAAAAGCAAATAATTTTAAGAAATAAATGTGTGTGTGCATGTATGCTAAATAAATTTCGAGGTTTTTTTATTTGTACTGATCGCGACTTTTAATAGTCTATGCTTCCTTGTTTAAAGAAAAACGAAGAGAGACACAGTTAGTCTGCAGTTTACAGCTTAACGTGGATTTCGAACTACGCACAAACATCCATACCAACGCCAGAATTGGAACCTGAAGGCTGTGATACCAAATTAGGAAGAAGAATCCCTTCTGTACTTGGATACTACACATTTCGATTTAAATAATAAAGCAGTCATTAAAGTAATGTGTTGTTAAGCTTCAAATTCTTTATTTAATTCAATACTACGTTACAAAAGCAAATAATTTAAAGAAATAAATGTGTATGTGTGTATACTAAATAATTTCCGAGGTTTTTTTTATTCGTATGGATCACGACTTTTAGACTATGCTTCCTCGTTTAAAGAAAAACCTTATCAAGACATCGGTTCATTTTCATTCGTCAACAAATTTAATGTGCAGAATCTGTAATCTATAACAACAATAAAGAAAAAGTTTCATCACTTTTGCTTTTTGCATACATAATAATACTTCCCGGACTATCTGCAAAATGGTGAAAGGTGTCAACATTAGGCAGCAGGTGGATTCCATTAACACAGCTGGATATTCGTCCTTCGACGTTTAAGAAAATGGATGCGTTTTATATGGTTGGCCGGCTTTTAGATTCAATATATCAACTAGAATAATTGATGTTTAGACAATACCAACTTGCAAACAAAGATAAAATTTATCTCATCGGAGATATTTTATTTTGCTTACTTGCATTTGTCACAAAATAATATTAAAAATGTAATGAGTCATCATTTTCAGTAATAACAATCTATTACGGAACTATAATTCGAATCGATTTAGATGTTTGAATATAATGAAAAAAAATGTGTTTTTTTTAAAATAAATCATTAGTGACTATTAATTTTAGAAAAAAATTCTTGAAATGTTTATTTTCGTTCCATCTCTTGTTAATTAATAAAATAGGTTTTTAGGATCCCATACGTCATCGGTTGAGGTGTAACACTTTAAACATTTTTTTCTGATATAGAAATGCTCACCGAATGCCTTCTGTAACATTCTATACGTTTCCGAAACCAAAATTTAATGCGAGTTCTTTGCTCAATTAATTCAGACTTTTCAAAAATCGCCGGAATCACTTTTAGCGTCTCACAAAGCCAAGCGTAACTCAAACGCTAATGAATATTTTGGCGTCAAATTTCACACAGATGTCAAGGATACTGTCGGCAACCTAAAAAAGGAAAATAAAATTGAAATTGCATAAGTCCCGGGGATTTTAAATTGAAAACTGTCTTACTTTTTAGTAACAGTAGTTAGGCAGACGGCCATGGTACAACATGGACTTTGTAGTGCCAGGTACCCAGTTAGTTAGCTGAATATGACATGATATGGAATATTTTTCCGTATCTTCTGTATTTTTAGATATTTCGATAATGGAGGACAACTTATTTTGTGTTCTGGACATGCGGATAAGACTGTTTCATGAAGATGAAGAGATAAAAATGGAGAAGGTTCGGATCTTTCTTTAATTCCATAACCACAAATTTTATTAACTCTATGAAGGAATTATAATCAATGAAATAATCCATTTTGTCATGCTAAATTATTTTCTGATAGATTCAGACACGAAACCCCACTAATTTTCAATAAAAATAAAAGACAAAAAATACTGTGTTTTTAGAGTTTTATATAAAAATGCATATTGCATATATTTTCTGTTTACTTCCTAAATAGTGTAATTAACTTTATAAACATGATGTATACAATATGCATAAAAAATTTGTAGAAAAAACTACTCTTTCACAAGTAGGATCTTTCATACAAACTTCAACCCACTCAACTTTTATTTCATACTACACTTTTAATGTCATTCGCGAAATATTCAAATCCAAAAACCAGAATTTAAAATAGACGTATTTTGTACTAAATGACAACATTCGGCGTTCAAAGGATCAAAGGTCCTTTTTTTCAAATTTTGTTTAACTTATGAATTATTCAGTTAAATAAATAGGTGGAGTATTTTCAAGTTAATTCTCAAAATATATTCTTTGGAGCATTTGCAAAAAACGTTTTTATGATTTTGCTTAAATAAAATAGGATTTATAAAGAATCTATTAATGTTGAATAATTTTACAATATTATTAATAAATGCGAATACATTAATCTTATAAAAGTTCTTAAAAATACTTTAAAATATTCGAGACTAATTTTGTTTGATGTATACAATATATATATGAGTTTCAAAAGTTTCTGAATATTAACTACTAAAATTATTTTTGCTCTGCACTTTCTTGAACTGTTTGTTACTTAAATCTAATTTTCTTGGCTAGGAAGAACGAATGTATTTCATTTTGTTCCTGAATAATTTAAGAATAGATAGATGCTCTTATGAATTCTATTATTATAATTAGTTTAAAATACATTGTTTACATTATAGTAATATTATTACAAATCAGTTAAAAATCTCTTTAATCTTAACATCTTAGATTCTGATAAAATTAGTCTACGTGAAAAACAAAATAATTAAATTTTATTTTAAATATACACATGCTTTAAAAATACAAGTATCAATAGTTCCTAGGAATACATCAGAATAGTATAATATCTTCATCAGCGTAACAGTCCCATAGTGGGCCAAGGCCGTCTGCCTATTGGCATATTTTGTTTTACGCTGTATGGTTGTCAACCTTACGCCCAACGGTCATAGATTAGCACCTACGGCTTAAAGATGATTCCGAACCACTATAAGCCTCCATGACATCCCTGGATTCGAGGCCTAAACCTGTGGCAACGAGTACCAGTCACTCGGCCATTAGGCCCCAAATTGTATAATATAGACCTAGATAATCAATTCTCTTTATCAACTAAAGAGATTAAATAGGCATCATTGTTTAGTATTTCAAGCTTTTTTTTTTAATGTCTTCTTTTTTACACAAATATCTTCTATTCGTTTTTTTTTTTTTTATTTTTTTTTTTTTTTTTTTTTTTTTTTTTTTTTTTTTATGAAACAACAAGGTTTTGTGGAAATTTAAATTTTAAACTTCTACCAACATGAATCTTTAATATTAAAAGAAATCTCACTAATAATTAGTTAATACTAAAATTGAATACTTCACATAGTTTCACATAAGCATAATAATAAATTTTGAATTAAAATAATTGAAAGAACGTTTAAAAGTTTTTTAAAGTCTCGTTAAGTAAATGTTTGTGTTCCACTAACAGTTTATGTAACAGTAGAATAATAGAGAGTTTTTGCATACCGTACGTTAGTTACCGTAGGACGTCCGTTAGCTTTTTCTCCCTATCGCGCATGCTCAGTTTCCTATGAGCATGCGCGATAGCGAGAAAAAGCTAACGGACGTCCTACGGTAACTAACGTACGGTATGCAAAAACTCTCTATTAACATTATCACTGTTCTATTTTTAAAAACTAAATTTGAATACCAGAATTTGAGAGAAAAATTCAAATATATTTTGTAGATTTTTTTTTGTATTGTAAACTTTATATAATTTTCAAATATTCCACTTGTTTGCATTATACCCAAAAATTTATCATATGTTTTTATGATTCATAAATATTTATATTAATCATAAATATTTATATAATCATAAATATTTATATTATTCAAAAATGTTTATATTATAATTCATAAATGTTTTCCCACGCGTGTATTGTGCAATATTTTATTTAAATATAAAATTTCTTTATTTGGAGAAACAAATGTGTCATCTTGGATAAATTAGTTTTCCTGCATCAATTTAAGTTAATAATTAAACCTATATTAAAATGTTTAAACAATGAATTCATAAAAAGTTTCTAAAAAATAAGAATTTGATACCATCCGTCCAAATGAACAATATGGGATATAGGGTCACACTCCTAGAGCTCTGGCGGGCTGTGCTACGGGTTTTGGTTTCGAGTCAAGTCGATATCATAGATGTTTGTAATGGTTCGAAATTTCTTTTAAGCCGTAGGTTTCGGTCTAATATGACTGTAGAGAGCTAACTCTACCCCGTAAAAATGTTGGTTTCTTGTTTCTATACGTTTATTCTTTTTCCTTTTAAAATGCATGTGTTTATGAAACTTTCAATACGATGATAAACTCCAAACATCATATGTTTGGCAATTGTTAAAACTATCATGACATGAGTTATCTTTATAAATATATCTATAATATACACTAACCGTTGCAAATATTTTAGTACAATATGCCTTACAATTTTCTTTCGATAATTCTCGGAACTTTAATTATTGATTATCATGGTATAAAATCCATTTCATACAACGGACTTCTCTATTTTTTATAGACGCATGTAGAAAAGAGAATATTGATGATGCTCTGCAGATAATTTCAAAAGGAGAAAAAATTTGAAATCTTTATTTGTTTCAATTTAATTTGACCTCGTGATATGGAGGTAAAAAGCTACAATTACGATTAAGTTCTTTGGAAATCGAACCCAGATGAGTCGTTCCTAAATAGAGATTCGTTCATCATAATGAATCTTTCCAAAATAAAAGGTTTCTTTTTTCTAATGCAGCTAGCAAACACTTAGACAGTTGTCTTGGATGACTTAAGGCAAGCGCTGCACAGACGTTACTCACTTTGCATTACCAGGCGGCGAGTGTAACTTGAAGATAAGCCACGGACGTGGAGTAACAATGCCCCCGCAACGCTGTTCGATCATATTAGACCGCGACCTACGGTTTAAAGTGGATTTCGAACCACTAAAAACATTCATGGCACCGGCGGGACTTGGACCCGAAACCTGTGGTCCCCAGCTAGCCACTCGGCCATTCAGGCCCCTCCAAAATTAAAGTAAGTATTATAGTGTGCTAGTTCGGAAGGCCTCACATTAGGCTCCAGTTTGTAGTGTGTTGGTCGTCAGATAGATTGATACTGGGTGTTGTTAGGGTGAAACGTGAGACACAAGTTTGAAAACTCACAGCTTTTATACAAGCCCAGGCATAACACACATACAGTTAGTATTTTTAACATGTTTAAAGACAGATAATTATAGATTCTGGAAAGGACTCTTTTTCTAATCCTAAAACCCGGTACTTAGGTTTGTGCAGGATGCGTGGAATATACTTCCTCTCTGGGGGAGAGTCTGTAGGACAACTAGTGCCGGGATGCACTAAATATATTTCTTCTCGGAATGAGAGAATGTAAACTAAACCTTTCTCAGCGGGAGCACCGGTTGCGCAGTACTTCCTCTCGAGTGAAAGTCTTCATGACCATTTCTCCTGAACGCCACTAGGGGCGCTCTTGTAGTGCATTGCAGGAAACACGGTTACATTATTATTTTAAATAGTTTATTCAACTAAATTGTATAGTTTTATTGATGGAATATTCTATTATGAAAAGAATGAATGAATTTTCTATTATCAAAATTTTATTATGAATTTCTATTATTGAAATTTTATTATGAATTTCATATTATGGAAATTTTATTATGATTTTCCTATTAAGACAAGAATGAATGAATTTCCTATTACAAAATTTTTTTTTATGAATTTCCTATTAAGACAAGATTGAATGAATTTCCTATTTTAAAAATTTTATTATGAATTTTTTATTATAAAAATTTTATTATGAATTTTCTATTATAAAAATTTTATCATGAATTTTCTATTATAAAAATTTTATTATGAATTTCCTATTATAAAAATTGTATTATGAATTTCCTAATAAGACAAGAATGAATAAATTTCGTATTATAAAAATTTTGCTGTGAATTTCCTATTATAAAAGTTTTATTATGAATTTCCTATAAAGGAAATACATAATGAATTTCATATTAAGACAAGAATGAATGAATTTCCTATTATAGAAATTTTATTATGAATTAATTATAAACTTTTTATTACAGCAATTCTGATACATCAGCAAGTTGACGAAATTTTTTTTGTATAGTTCTAATGATGTAAAATCTTCAAACCGACCCAGTTATGTTACAATGAGATGATTATTAAAATCAGCAAATAATTCAAAAAAGGGCAGTGTCATTTATAAATTGAAAATATCTCCAGATCAAATATTGCTTTTTTTGTGTTTTCAAAAACATTACTGCTGTTTTTTTCACAAGGAGCTTTAGATACCGAATTATTTTATATAAATGATATTTCGCAGGCGCCATTAAGTGTTCTTCCCGTTTTTGCATATCATGCAGCAACAATTTCTAATAATTTTCTATTAAAACTTCTTCTCTATTGCATGACAAAAACATATTGCTTTCCATCTTGACAGCAACATCAGATTACTCAGCTAAACACCGGGGACATTAGTCAACGTATGAAATTTTTGCCGTAAAACAAGCTGAAATATTTCATCTAGCCATGTTTATTCCAATCTTTTAGACCCAATATGTAAAATACTGTGGTGTAATTTTGCACATAAACATCATTTGTAAACAGCATATTACGTACATCTATGAAACATTTCAACGAGCAGGTTTTAGATTATATCTTTCAATTTCAAGAAGATTAGAAATGTCTAAATAATAAAGTACTTATCTGAAATCTATTTTTGAATCTATTTTCGCTTACGTTTTATCTCTCTGGGGTTGTGTTGTTAAATAAAAGAAATGGTATCCTAATATTATTCAAAATAAAATTCAGAAACGAGTAATAGTTTATAGTTTTATGAGAAAAAAAATTAAATTAATACTTAAAAAACTTCTTCTCTATTGCTTTAATTAAACATATTGCTATTTTATTAAACATATTGCTTTCTGTCTAAAACATATTACTCAGCTAAACACTTGGGACATTAGTCAACGTATCTAGTTTTTGCGGTAAGAAAAACTCAAATATTTCATCTAGACATGTTTAATACAATCTTCTGGTCTCAGTTTGCAAAATATCATGTTGTAATACTGAATATAAACATCATTTTTAAACAACATATTACATACATCTATGAAAAATTTAAACATGCAGGTTTTAGATGATATCTCTCAATTTCAAAAAGATTAGAATTGTCTAAATAATAAAGTACTTATATGAAATTACATGGTGAATCTATTTTTCGCTTATGTTTGATCTCTCTGGGGTTTTGTTGTTAAATAAAACAATTAGTATCCTATTATTAGAATTTAGAAACGAATAATATAGCAAATAGTTTTATGAGAAAAAAAAATATACCTAAACAACTTTTTTTCTATTACATAACAAAAACATATTGCGAGTGCAGCCACACCAGATTAATCAGCTAAGCACTTTGGACATTAGTGAACGTCTCTAATTTCCGGTGTAAGAAAATCTCAAATTTTTCATCTAGACATGTTTATTCCAATGTTCTAATCGCCGTTTGCAAAATGGGTTTAGATTATGTCTCCCAATTTCAAGAAGCTTAGTAATGCCTCTGAATAATAAAGTACTTATCTGCATTTACACATTCAACAGATCTTTTACTTACGTTTGATCTCTGTTGGATTATATTGTTAAATAAAACAATTAGTAGCCTAATATTATTCAAAATAGAATTCAGAAACGACTAATAAAGCAAATAGTTTTATGAGGAAAAAAAACTAAAAGAAATACTTTCGACTTTTAATTTGATGATTTTATCATTGTAGTGCAACTCAAAATTCTAAAAACATTGATAAGATTTTAATTATATTCGTATTGGAAATTGTGCTTGAAATCCTTATAAGCAATGTCTTTGAAAAATCTACTTTTTTAAAAACTTTTATTGTATTTATGTCGTAAAATTATGAAAATTTGAAATTCGTAAAAAAATTTTCTATTAGTTTTTTTAAAAATAAATAATGAAACTTTTATTGCGATTTTCAAAGTTAAAAATTTGTTCATATTTGAGTGATATGGTTTTTGTAATCACCTTTTAAATTAAATGACATTTTTTTCTTCGAAATGATTCGTTGTAAAAGCTTTTAATTAAATCTGTTTGTACAGTTGTTAATTTAATGTATAAATTATTTTGAAAAGGTGTCTATATTATTGTATTCTTGGGAAGTATTTATAGATAATTTTAGACTTTTTTTACAAAACTACATAAACTTGATATTTACTTGTTTTATATTCGCTAAATATTATAAAATTCCCAACTGTTCATTTATATTTTTTCTATCAAAATTCATAAAAGAAAAGATTTATAGGGAGCAAATAAAAAAAAAATATCATCTCGATACCTTAGTCTAAGTGTACCTAATGGTGCGATACCTAGTCCCTAGCTATCGTATCATTCACAAAAACTGAATACAATTTCGGTTTAAGGTATTTTGAGGTATGAATTCAAGAATCATACGAAGAACAATAGTTAAACTCTATTGGTTTAGTTTCTAACTAGTTAAATCTTTATGGTTGTAAGGGCGCGTTTTCCAAAATTTCAAAAAGCAACATATACTTTCTTTTGGAATGTAACCTCCATAGTGAAAAACCGTAACCAACGCCGGAATGGTACCTGCAGCACTAAAGTCGCCGGTTCTAGACAAGAGGAAAAGTGAAAAAAAAAAAAAAAAAAAAAAAAAAAAACAATAATTACAGAGAAGCAACTGAAAGTAAAATGTTTTAATGTGTTTCTGAAATTTTCCAAGTGATCACCTTCACACGTTTTGCATGTGCCAAATGGTGGAATAGCACTGAAGCACGTATCATGACAAGAGGAATTTGTTGAATTTGAATTCGATCTCTCAAATCAGATGCAGTTTGCTGATTAAATGGATACACTCTAGATTTCAGATATCCATTCAACGAAATCTGACAGGAGGTATCTGACGTCGATTGGATACAAGATTGAGCTCCCCCAGATGTCAGGTTTTCTGTCAAACGTTTCTTAACTCAATAGTTTGGTGACAGAATTATCTCCCCCTATTTCACGTTTCCGTGGGTACCAAGGTGCTGCGATCTTATTCGAATATATTTATGGCTATTTTGTTACCTGTTTCTTCTCTGTAAATTGTACGAATATTTTCTATATACACAAATATATTGGGTTGGTGCATAATTATCAGGCGTTTCTTTGACGTGCTATATTTTAATAAAAATTTACAATATTTTATAAATTTATGAATAAAAATATCCTTCTAATTTTTGGTTATAAAAATGCTTGTCGATAATTCTCATATTCCTCATTCGTCGTTTCCTTTTCCATAATAAATAGTGTTCAATAACATCTGATAATATCGTTTAAAAACGCCTGCACCAACTCAATATGTATATATATATATAAGACTTTACTTAATACATACTCGTATTTCAGTAAGTTATAAGATGCAATTTATTAATCAGAACAATACAAAAATTGAAAATTGTTAAGCGCAGAATTTTGAAAAATAAATACGTGTTAGGTCATAGGCCTTTTTTCCATCTTTCTATAAATAGTATTATTTACATTAAAAAATTAGCTTATGCGCAAATTTACGTACTAATATTATACTTTTTTTTTTCTTGTCTATGCCGGTGATATTCTTGCTACATGTACTATTTCAGAACTACTTTTGATTTTTCACTTTGGGAATCTCATTCCAATACAAAAAAATGTAAATGTTTCTGTTTCAAAATTTCGAAATCGTGTCACTGTAATCGCAACTGTTATTTTTCATATAGATCTTGAGCTTGGCCTTAAGTTCCATTTACGTATTATACGAACACCAGGCCATGCCTACGAACACCATGCATACCCACTGCCATGTGGAAGACTTTGCTTCCCTAGAAGAATGTTAACTATTATTGCTATTCTTATTATTTTCTGCCCCGTCTGTCGTATGGCGGAAAATCCAGAGACCAGACAAATGCGTGAGACGCTTTGCACACGCTATCATTATTACCATCTAGTCTCGTGTTTTTTGAATTTAAGATTGCAATGGACTCTTCCAACGTATCCCCTTGCATACTAGTTGCACGCATCGTGCTTGTGGACGTATGTACAAAAATTAGTGTTATCTCTCATGCTATATTTAGTACATGTTCTGCCTCACAACAGCTAGAAATCCACATTTTGAATTAATTTGAAATTTGTTCACATGCATATTCATTTTAAATATTGTTAGAAAGGTGTTTCAGACTTGTATGTGATTTAAAAGTGTGTAGATAAATAATACTCCGTTATTTTAAAATGAATGATTAAGATGAAGTGGAAATTCACGTTCAATTAATTATTGATATTCCAGATAATACATATCTATAATTATCGATTTCTGTTTAGTTAAAATGACTAAAATAAACTTACTTTCAATTGAGTTCAAAAACTTATCTTTGAACTTAACTATTGATAAACAAAATATACATGTTTTAGGAAACAAAATACTATCTATTTATAGTTATATATGCATGTGAATTTATAATTTGTATTTATAATTTATAATTATAAAAACAAATTTCTTCAATATTTTAAAATATGTTTTATAGTAAATTAATGATATTATTAATATAATTATATGACATGTCTTATAGTTGATTATGAGACTTTTTTTTTTCATTTCAGCTATTTATATCCAAGGAGTGTAGAAAGTTCACGGACAATGCCAATTTATAATGAAAGCAGATTTTTATCATTTTATATAGGGAGTATTTCATGAAAACAATTATTAAAAATTTCAAATAATTTGAAATTGTTATTTTAAAATAATTATTAAAATATTCATATTTTTCCATTTAAATGTTTAAAAAAAGCTAAGACGAATGAAATTTGAAGGCATAAAAAGTATTCATGAGTGCCTGATTTTTAAAGTGGCTAGCGCTCTTATGCTCGGTGACACAGAGTTTTGGATTCGAATCCCGGTGCTACCCTGGATCCTTTCAGTGGTTCGAAATCCACTTTAAACAGTAGGTCCCAATCTATTATGACACGTTCGACCCTACTCCGTAAAAAAAAAAAAAAAAAAAAAAAAAAAAAACATCTCATGTTTCGGAAACTGCAAGTTGGCAAATGGTCTTGACCAATCACTGGATTGTTGCGCTATTGAAGAAGATTTGGATTGTCGTTCTACTGTCCTTTTTCTGCATACTTCGGGCTATTTAGACTGGGATATACTGTTTAATATGCATTCCGAACCACTCACAAACATTCATGCACCACCAGGATTTAAACCTGAGACTTCTGGTACCAAAGACCAGAGGGCTAGCCAATTGGCCATCAAGCCGCTTGAAGAAGAAAAATTATTCATAAACGCAAATTTATTGTCCTGATTTACCATCATTTAAAAACAAAAGAGTACACATTATTTTAGATGCCTTTAATATATATGCCGAGATTAAAACTCAATTTTAAATTTGTATTTTTGAAATACAATTCTTAGAAATGTGGAGGTGACATTTGCAGACTTCTATTTTCGAAAGGAAATGATTTTTTTTTAAATTAGAAGCTTTTTTTTTTTCAGTGTTGACTTAACCGAGAATGCAGCTACTGATTATTATAACTGAATTATTAATAACATCTATTCACTGTGCATGAGTTGATAAAAAATGAGAATTAGCGTTCCTAAATTTGCACCTCAGCTTCAAAAAACCAGGGTACACGTATCAATAAGAACATTTCGAAATTTTTGCAGAGAAACATGCTTCTACGACCTAGATTCCAGATCTATTTCGGGATCGAAATGTATTGTAAAGTACGTTTAGCTTTTTAAGAAGAAATGCACACTACGGATCCGAATTTTAGTAACTACTTATTTTTTTGCCTTAGAGTCAGTTTAAAATTTTTGTTGCTGTTGGAACCCGAAGGAGGGGGAAAAAAACCAAATACAGAAATGCATTCAAAGGATCTTCCTAGAGTGAAGTAGGAAAATTGCTGTTTAGGATTGTACGAGTGCATGTAGTGTAAGGAATTTATATATTATTTAAGGTATCATGAATCATAATATAGACATTGATATATTCAAGAATAAATTGCAAACTAATGCTGTAATTATGAGATTCTATATTGATTATATATTTATACACGATAATGATCCTATAATACAGAAGTAAACATTACGCTATGAGCGTTTTGGTTTGGTTTGTCGCTCTACGGTTATTTTGTGCACACTTTAGGCTAATTAGTACGGGACCAACAGTAACATGGATTGCGAACCACTAACAAACGTATATGCCACCATGAGGATTCGAACCTGAAACCTAAGGTACCAAAGGCCAGAAAGCTAGCCAACTGGACGTCAGGTCGCAGACTATGGGTGAAGAATGGTGCTATGGTGCTAAGATGAAGAAGATAAATATTTTCTTTATTGGCGCAGCAGCCTCATGATTCTCCAAGACCGTCAGCCTATTGGTAAATTTCTAGACGGCGGATGTTTCCTTTTTACGGGATAGGGTTGTCAGCCCTATGTCAAACGTTCTACATTTTAGGTAAATTAGACAGGGACTTACAGCTTAAAGTGGATTCCGAACCACCACAAACATCCATGGCCCAGCAGGGATTCGAATCCAAAACCTTTGGCACCAAGCCCCAGAGCGCTAATCATTAGGCCATCGCGGCCGAAAAAATTTGGGTGTTATATACCATGCCAAAATGCAATCCATTATTGCCGAATTTCAAACCCATTTGGAATTTCTAGGTTACTTTGCATAAAGTAAAATTAAGATTTAATTCCAGAATAAGTTATTTTAAATCGATGATAAATTTTTAGCAAAGGTGATTTAAAAATTGTTCTACCGGAAGAATGGAATTATAGATTAGATTCAATGATTTCAAAAAATAAAAGTAATTGAATCCATGCCGCTATGACTTCAATCTACTATAAAAGCCAAAATATATTAAATGAAGTAGTAACAGTTTTTTAAATACAATTGAAGATGTATGAATTCTTTCTACACTAACGTCATTTATCTGCACTAACGAAACTATCAGAAAAATCTGTTTATCGTCAGACTGATTTTAGTGATAGTTTCAAAAGAATAATAACCCTGTATTAAATAACCTACAAAATTACGATTATGATATTTCTTCCCGCAAACATAGCAAAAGACCTCGCAGTGTTCTAAATATTTTAAATTAATTCCTTACAACTGCCTAGATGAAAAAAGTTCGCTTTTCTCCTAATTTGACCTTTGTTCATTCGGGGTTATTTACATGCAACTGATTCCATCGACATTTACATTTTTGAAATTTTTGATATTTTTCATTTTATAATTTTATTAAATAAATAATTCTCTTTTAAAAAAAGGGCATTTAATTATCTATTTTGCTTATTAACTCAAAGGGCATGAGACCACCGCTATGTTTCAACATTTTACAAAGAAGGAGCTAGAGGCCGCTACGCGGCCAAGGATCTCCGTAATAATCCACAATAAGAAGTTTCAAAAGAAATCAAATAAATTGATTATCAACTATTAATTAATATCCACAATAAAGAACAGCAAGTTTCGAGTTTGAGACGTTTGTAGTGGTTCGGAATCTACTTGGACGTAGGGTTAACATCTCTACTCCCTAAAAAGAAAACATCCCTTGTCTTGAAATTTGCTAATAGACAGACGGCCTTGATCCACCATGGGGTTGCTGCGCCATTGAAATAGAAGAATAAAGAAGAAATATTAAAGTACACTAAGCCAAATATATATATATATATAATCGATCCTGTCTTACTTTTGAATATATTTCGTGTTTATATTTTGTTTAGATACTGATTTTCTAATACATTTTAGGAAAATATCATTTGCCTGATCTTGAACGAATGCACTATCTAGTCTACTTTTATGTATAGTTGATAAAGCATATAGTTTTAATAGCATTTAACTGTTTTAGTTTCTAAATTTTGTCTATGCTTGATTTGAATATTAATAATTTCCCTAATATTTATTGTAAATATTTTTTTTTTTTTTTCTAAATTTATGTGCTAATTTTCTGAAATCTTTCTTTAGATTTTTAGTAACACCCTGAAAACATTCATTTGATTGTAAGAACGCTTACAAGCAAATTACTTAATACGAAATTATTTATTGCACTCTTACTTACAAATTACATCATTACTTATAAATCACTTATTGCATCCTTACATACAAATAATTTAATGCATCCTTACTTATTACACTATCTCTTGTAACATAAATATATTTGAAGTTATAATAGATAATTTGTTAATAAGAAATATATATAGCGGCCTGATGGCTGATTGGCTAGCTCTCTCGCCTTTGGTACCACAAGTTTCAGGTTCGAATCCTGGCGGTAGCATAGATGTTTGTTGGTGGCTCGGTATTCACATTGAACTATATGTTATGGTCTAATTATCCTAAAGTGTGCTCAAAATGACCGTCGTACGACAAATCAAACCAATTTTTAAAAAAACTGTATTTTTAACTTACTAAAACTGATTTTGTTATTCGGCAGATAGATTGTATAAAATCAACCACTTATATTTTCTTAATACCATTTTAAAATAGAACATGATTTTGGTAACAATTATTGCAGATATTAAAAAAAAAAGCACATAGATGTGATCTTGTGTCAACTTGAGCACTTTACTAACAACTGATCTGCTTTTCTACTCTTCAATAGAATAAAAATACAATTAATTAATTTTTTTCTAAAATTTTTAAATTTTCTTTTTTGTTTAATAAAATCATGGATTATATTCATTTTCTTAACCTTTCACCAAAATCTGAAAAAAGACATATATATATTATAAATTTTTTAAGCCAAATAGAAACACCAGAAAACAAAAATTTATAAATATCGCTTTGTTTACTAAAATCATATTTCCATTATCAGTTTTATAAGTTTTTCAAGCCAACGGCCGTACCATGCTGAATATATCGGTTCTCTTTAGATCACCGAAGTTAAGCATCATAGGGCGCGGTCAGTACTTGGGTGGGTGACCACCTGGGAACACTGCGTGCCGTTGGCAAATTTGGGACCTGAATGGCCGAGTGTCTAGCGCTGTGGCGCTCGGTGCCACAGGTTTCGGGTTCGAATCCCGGCGGTGCCATGGATGTTTGTAGTGGTTCGGAATCCACTTTAAGCCGTAGGTCCCGGTCTTCTATGACTGTAAGAGCGTCACGGAGCAAAAGTCAGGCTTCTACCTACGGGTGCTCCATCACAACAGAAGCTGCTTCCTTCCCCTTCAATCATGAGTCCATATGGGCTCGTGGGCTTGGCCAGCCAAGTGGGATAAGAAACAACAACAACAACATAAGTTTTTCATCTATCTGGAGGTCATCCTAATATCGGACAACTGGGTTAATTATGCAGTCTCATGAAGAAACTTTTTTTTCTGATAAACATTTCTGACAGATCCTAAGTTTTGATTAAATTCATCCTTCACTTCATGAAATAGCAATGTTTTTAAATATTAACTTAATTATTTTAAATATACCATATTAGGTTGTATAGAAAGTAATGCATGTTTTAGATAGATAATTTTACATAATTTTTTCGAAATATTTACTTTGCTTAGCATTTCATATTTCACTTTTCTTCTCTTGAAACCATACACTTTTTTAAAGTGTATGGTTTCAAGAGAAGATATGTATCAACATTTACTATCTACTGAAAGTTTTGAGGGCCTGATGGCAGAGTGATTAGCGCTCAGACGCTCGGGGCAACAGGTTTCCCGGAGGTGCCATGGATGTTTGTAATGGTTCGAAATTCACTTTAAGCTGTAAGTCCCTGTATAATATTACTGTAGAAAGTAGGGCTGACAAACCTATCCTGTAAAAAGATAACACCTAACACCGTATAGCACTACTGCTTAGAAATCTGACATCGGGCAGAAGCCTTGGCTCAACATGGGGCTGCCGCGCTGATGATGATAGTATTAAAATGTAAATTCATGTGGCATCCAAGCACCAAATCATGGGTATTTCATATCATTTTTAATTGTTCCATTATTGTTGTTTAGTCTCAGTGGAGTCTGTCTCTCGGAGTCTATCTAATTTATACTTATTATATTGTGTTCCGACTCTACCTTCTTCTTCATTGGCCCAACAGACCCATGGTGGGCCAATTCAATCTGCCTACTGACAGATTTCCAGACAGGAGATGCTTTCTTTTTACAGGGTATGGCAGTTAACCCTACGCATTACCATCATATTATACAAGCACCTGCGGTTTAAAGTGGTTTCCGAACCACTACAAATACCCTTGGCATCCCCCGGACTCGAACCTGAAACCTTTGGCATCGAGTTCCAGAGCGCTAATCACTCGGCCATCAGACCCCTTTCTGGCTCTACTAGTGCTTTCAAAATTATGATCAATCTAACATTAGCCAACCGCTTCAGCGTTCATTTTCGAGAAGTTTGGTTTGTCGCTCTACGGCCATTTTGTTCACACTTTAGGCTAATTAGAACGGGACATACAGTTTAAAGTGGATTCCGAACCACTATCAAATATCCATGCTACTTCAGGATTCGAACCTAAAGCCTGTGGTACCAAAGACCAGAGCGTTAGCTATCAGGATGCATATCTTCAAGAGGGTAATTCCCTTCTCAAAACTTTTTAAACCAATCGTGAACTTGACTTTCACTTATAGATTCTTGATACAGGAAAGAGATGTTTACAGTAGCTTCTGTAGCATTTCTATGGGACCTTAACTCAAAAAAGTCAAATATGCTACTTATACTTACAAATATGCAACATATCATATTCCATCTTCTCTGGAAATTAAGCCCTGATGACCTTGGCTAGCCCTCTGACCTTTGGTACAGCAGGTTCCAGGTTCGAATCCTAGAGAGTGCATGGATGTTTGTGAATGGTTCGGGATCCACGTTAAACTGTAGATCCCGATCTAATTAGCCTAAAGTGTGGAAAAAATAATCGTAGAGAAACAAACTAAACCAAAGGCCATGCTCAGCTTAAAATTATTGTATGAATGGTAAGATCTATATGCTTCACATGTAAAGAAACAAAATAAGCAAGTATGACATGTACTTTAAGCTAACGTTAGCGCATCATTCATGTCATTCATCGTCCCAAATAAAAATTTCTCTATCCAAGAAATGAATCCACTTTAAACTGTAGGTCCCGGTCTGTTTATCCCTGGTGTGCACAAGATGACCACAGAGCGGCAAACCAAATTCCTTGAAATTAAAAATTAAAATATAAATAATAGAGTATAAAATAACTATATATTAAGAATACAATATTTTAAAAAAGAGTATCAAAATTTAATTTGGGTGTATATATCGACTTGAATTTAGTTTTGTTAAAATCCCGCATTATTACCGTTCAACCCAATATGAGTCTAACATATTAATTGTATCGCATGTGACATGTAACGCTATTAACCTTGAAGGAATAAAAAAAGTAGTTCAACTACTTCTTTCCCCATATAATATTACTGCAACCCATTTCCCTCTTGTGCACTGGTGGGGATTTTTTTTCTCTTACCTCACCGCTGTTGCTATTAAGTACAAGTCTTCAAAAAAGAAACTCAACATAAATATCCATTAAAATAATATTTCACTCTTGTGTAAAACGTCAAAATGTTTCCTTGTTTTCATTATAGATATTTCCTTGTTTAAATTACTTCTTTAACGGTGTCCTCTTTCTTTTCATATTCACTATCGCTCTACAGAATTAGTCTTTTTTAAGTAAATCATAAAATAGACATATCGAAAAAAATTCTTTGTTTACTGAAAAGAAATTTCCAGTATCAGCTTTATCTGGAGGTCATCCTAGTATCATCAGATATCTGGGCTGATTATGCAATCTGATGAAGAAATTTTTTTTTCTGATAAACACTTGTGACAGAGCCTAAGTTGGTTCATTCATCACTTTCGATGGTGATAAATCCTGTAAAGGATTTCCGATAACGTCCAGTGAGCATAAACTTATCACTCGCCTTCTGGTATAGATGACATTCCTAAGCTGGGGATAACAGTGATTTCTCTCAGCTAGTGGTGAAACTAGTTTTTATGTGTGCTCACCAGTTTTAGTTAAATACAGTGAAATAAATACAAATAAAAGAATCTGATTTGGTACTAGATATACCAAATATGGCTCCTGTACAACATGATATTGATTCATGGATTGAAGAGAATAAGAAGTATTTTGTGCCACCAATAATGAATAAACTCATGTGAGTACAATTTATTATTATCATTATTATTATTATATCGGTATTTAAATTGTATAAATATATGCTAATTATTATTTGCAATCACACTTTTTTAATAACTTTTGTAATTATATGTAACATGGATAATATTAAAGACCATGGATATCGAATTTTGACAAATCATAGCTTTATTAAGTATAAGTAATATGATAAATATAGTATTATGATGGGAATAGGATTTCATTTAATACGTACAGAAACTCAAATTCATAAGAGAAATCTTTAATTTCTGGCTAGAATTATTAATTTATTCTTTGATTTCTAATCAATCGTGCATTTACATGGCAATTTCTAATCAATCGTGCATTTGCATAGTAATTTATCATTAATCGTGCAATTGCATAGTAATTTATCATTAATCGTGCAATTGCATAGTAATTTATCATTAATCGTGCAATTGCATAGTAATTTATCATTAATCGTGCAATTGCATATCAATTTATCATCAGTAGTGCATTTACGTGGCAATTTCTAATCAATCGTGCATTTACGTGGCAATTTCTAATCAATCGTGCATTTGCATAGAAATTTATCATTAATCGTGGAATTACATAGCAATTTATCATTAATCGTGCAATTACATAGCAATTTATCATTAATCGTGCAATTACATAGCAATTTATCATTAATCGTGCAATTACATAGCAATTTATCATTAATCGTGCATTTACATAGAAATTTATCATCAATCGTGCATTTACATAGCAATTTCTAATCAATCTCGAATTTAAACAGCAATTTCTAATCTACAATGATATAATATTTTATGTCAGTCATATTTTCGAAATGTATTTAGTTTAGAATGATAAACTAAATTTTTTCTGGTTGTTTTTATTGTTTCACATTGTTGTTGTTTCTTTTATCAAGGTTTATAAATTAAATACCAATACAAAAAAAATGTTATGATTAATTTACTTGATATTCAGCAATTTTTTTTCTTCTTAAGAAAGATTTGAATAATTAATTTTTGTATCGTTTTAATGTTTGTTTATTACCTAACTAATTTTATGTGTATGAGAGAGGAAACTCTATGCACTACATGTACTTTGTAAACAATAAATAAAGTTAAATGTCTTCTATAACTGAGTTATCACTATAAACAAATATTCTCAAATTTTTTTAATCCTTCATGAGGTACATAAACAAAATTCATTAAAAAAATTTTAATTTGTACTTTTAAGATTAAATAAAACAATAGTTTTATAAAATTGACAGGAGGTTTTTATAATGCTTTATAACGTGTTTCTTGTATAACAATATAAACATTCGTTTACTTGGTGAAGGTTGAAAACCTATCCGTATATTTTTTTTTCCTTCAAAACTTACCTAATTTAAAATATATTGACTAAGGTTTTTATATTTTCTGGAATATAGATAAAAATAAAATGACACGTATGTCAAATCTAGAGTTTTTGTATTGTTAAGTAGTGTGATTATTCACAAAAATATTTGCTTACTTATCTAGTGAATTTCAATAATCTAATGTCTGATAACAATAATAATCCCTGATACAATATATTATAATGTGTTTAGGAGAGATAAACAGCTATGCGATATATGTTTATAAAATACATAAAGTTCAATGTTTGTTTATAGTGATAACTCAATTATAAGAAAGATTCTCTAATTTTTTGAATCTGTAATTGTCCATGATGTGCGTAACCAAAACTTATTGAAAAATTTATTTTGTACTTTTAAAACAATAGCTTTCTAAAATTGACAATGCCTTATAATTAAAAATAAAGTGTTTCTTGAATAATATCAATGTTTAATTGCTTAATCTTGAAAACAGTTCTCTAAGGAATTTTTGAACCCAGATATATTTTTTCACTTCAAAACTTAAATATTTCGAAATATATTTACTAAGGCTTTTATATTTTTTAAGATATATATATATATATATATATAATGACACGTAAGTCAAAACTAGATGTGTGTTGTTGGAATTAGTTTGATTAATTATAAAAATATTTGCTTACTTATCTAATGGATTTTAATAATCTAATCTCTGATACAATATCTTAGGCTTTACTAGTGAGTGAGTTTACAACATTATACCGATACGCCTTATCTTTAATAAATATACTCTTACACCTAAGCGGATACTTGGAATCATTTTTTACTAAATTTCAGAATTTAATTAAAATAATTAAAGATAATATAAATATATAAACAAAATCACTTTAGAAAGAAAAAAAATGTACTTACCGAGAGGCAAAAACTTAATACGGGATCATAGAACCCTATTTTATTATATAACAAGAGTTTGAACGAGAGTATGCCAAGGATTTTTTTTCACAAATAGTCACTAATGATTTATTATAAAAGATGATAAAAAAAAATAAATAAAACGCAAATTTTTTATTATATTCACGTTCCGAAATCGATTGCAGTTACAGTTCCGTAATGCATTTTTATAACTGAAAATGATGATTCATTACATTTTTAATATTTTGTGACAAATGCAAGTAAGTGAACTAAAATATCTCCGATAAGAAAAATTTTAACTGTGTTTGTAAGTTGGTATTGACTGGTCATCAATTATTATAGTTTATAACAGGGGGTGGCCAACCCACCTTGAATATTTTTCCGGCCCGTGAAATTTTTCTCACTTTCACAAAATATATTTATTTTATAATGCATTTTTTTTGTAATGTGTTATTATTTTTTTTATAATGCATTTTTTTTGTAATGTATTATTATTTATTTTATAATGCATTTTTTTTTTAATGTATTATTATTTATTTTATAATGCATTTTTTTTTTGTAATGCATTATTATTTATTTTATAATGCATTTTTTTGTAATGCATTATTATTTATTTTATAATGCATTTTTTGTGTGTGCATCCATATATTCAGAAATTAATTGTCGAAGTTATAAGAGAAAATTAACTTTGATTTTAAAATAATATTCTTGCTAATATATGACATATATTGCCTGTTTTATTTATGAGTTTACAGTTATTAGTACTCAGAATAATTATATTATATTCTGGGAACGCATCTTGGAACATCTAGCTGATTCTATGTTTCACTTTAAGTGACGTCTGTGACGCAGTGACCATCCCTAGATACGCACAGTTGTTGATAGCAGAGCAAACCAGACACTTATTTGAAGTTATTAGTGCTTTTGGCTCAACTTACACTTGATAATCGTTTTTTTTTTTTCTAAAATGAAGTTGACCAAACACAAAACACGCTCAAACATAACAGACGACGTAACACCAATTGCAATCTGCAAACACCCGAATTGAGATCGATTTGCAAAAGATTGAAAGAGTGGAAAAACCAATATTGCGCTAGTAAAATAAATATTTTTAAATGCTTTTCTTTTTTTCATGTCATTTTATATTTATATATTTTATTTTTAGTGTTGCATGTTTCTTTACAATATGCGTTTAGAATCCTCATTATTATTATATTATCGACGTTTACATGTAATGATAGTGAACACAAAAATAACTCATTATGGTTCAATTTTTCACTCCAAAAAATGTCTATATTGGATCTAAATCGGATATAGGGATATATAATTTTATTTGAGTCCCGCGAATTTAGGATACATTTCCAACGTGGCCTGCAAGATCATTTGGGTTGGCCACCTTTGATTCATACATTGAATCTAGAACGTCAGCCATCGTTATAAAACGCATTCATTTTCTTGAAAGTGAAAATACAAGTATCCAGCTGTGTTAATGGAATCCACCTGCTGTGTAATGGTTACACCTCTCACCAATTCGCAGATAGTCCGGGAAGTATTATGCATGCAAAAAGCAAAAGTGATGACTGTTTTCTGTATTGTTATAGACTGCAGATTCTTCGCATTAAATTTGTTGACGAAAGAAAATGAATGAATGTCTTGCTACGTTTTTCTTTAAAGGAGAAAGCACAGACTATTAAAAGTCGCAGGTCCGTACCAATAAAAAAACGACACTGAAATATACTTAATGTACGTGCACACATTTATTTCTTTAAATTATTTTTTTTTTAAATATAATATTGAATCAAATAAAGAATTTTAAGTTAATAGCACATTAATGTAATGAGTGTTTCATTAGAGAGTTTTTGCATACCGTACGTTAGTTACCGTAGGACGTCCGTTAGCTTTTTCTCCCTAGCGCGCATGTTCAGTTACCTATGAGCATGCGCGCTAGGGAGAAAAAGCTAACGGACGTCCTACGGTAACTAACGTACGGTATGCAAAAACTCTCTATTGTTTTGGTTCAAACTTTGTAGTACCCAAGCACAGAAGTGATTCTTTTTCAATGGCGCCAGTCTAATTAGCCTAAAATGTGCAAAAAAGGACCGTAGAGCGACAAACCAAACCAATCTTCAATGGCGACGATGTAATTAGTCTAAAGAGTACAAAAATGACCGTAGAAATGTAAGCTAAATCTATTCGAGTTATAGTTCCGTAATATATTGAAAATTAGGTTTATGATCTTATATCTGAAAATGAGGATTCATTACATTTGTAATATTATTTTGTGACAAATGCAAAGTAAGTGAACTCAAATATCTCCGATGAGAGATATTTCATCTTTGTTTGCAAGTTAGTATTGTTTAAACATCAATTATTCTTGTTTATACATTGAATCCAGAAGTTGGCCAACCATATAAAACGCCTCCATTTTCTTAAAAGTCGAAGAACAAATCTCCAGCTGTGTTAATGGAATCCCCCTGCTGCGTAGTGTTGACACCTTTCACCCACTTGTAGATCACCCGGGAAGTATTATGCATGCAAAATGAAAAAGTGATGAAGCTGTTTCTGTATTGTTATAGACTGCAGATTCTGCGCATTAAATATGTTGACGGAAGAAAATGAATCGATGCCTTGCTATGTTTCTTTAATGGAGGAAGCACAGATTATTAAAAATCGCTGTCCGTACCAATAAAAAAAGACACTGAAATATGTTTGATGAACGTACCCACATTTATTTCTTTAAATTATTTTCTTTTTTTAATATTGAATCAAATAAAGAATGTGAAGTTATTAGCACATTAATTTAATGTGTGTTTCATTAATTGGGTCGAACTTTTAGTATCCAAACACAGAAGTGAATCTTCTTCAATTGCACCAGTCTAATTAGTCTAAAATGTGCAAGAAATGACCGTAGAGCGACAAACCAAACTTCAATGGCGACAGTGTATTTAGCTTAAATAGTGCAAGGAAATGATCGTAGAACTGCAAGCCAAACCTAAATCTATTCGAATTATAGTTTCGTAATATACTGAAAATGATGATTCATTATATTTTTAATATTTTGTGACAAATGCAAGCAAGTAAACTAAGATATCTTCGACAAGAGAAATTTCAAGTTTTGCTTGCAATTTTTGTTTGCAAGTTGGTATTGATTTCACATCATTTATTCTAGTTTATACATTGAATTTAGTCTGTCGATGCTATAAGAAGCATTCATTTTCTTAAAAGTGAAAGGACAAATCTCCAGCTGTGTTAATGGAATTCCCCTGCTGCGTAGTGTTGACACCTTTCACCCATTTGTAGATCACCCGGGAAGTATTATGCATGCAAAAAGCAAAAGTGATGAAGCTGTTTCTGCATTGTTATAGATTGCAGATTCTGTGCGTTAAATATGTTGACGGATAAAAATGGATATCTGTCTTGCTGCGTTTCTCTTTAAAGGAGGAAGCACAGACTATTAAAAGTTGTGTTACATACAAATAAAAATAAACATTGAAATTTATTTAGCTTACACACACATTTATTTCTTTAAATTCTTAAGCATAATATTTTTTTTCTTTCTAATGCAGCTGGCAAACACAGACAGCTTGGTCTTGGATGCCTTAAGGCAAGCGCTGCACAGACGTACTCACTTTGCATTACCCAGGGGGCGCGTGTAACTTGAAGATAAGCCACGGACGCGGATTAACAATGCCCCCGCAACACTCTACGATCATATTCGATCGGGACCTACTTTTTAAAGTGTATTCCGAACCACTACAAACAAGCATGGTCGAACCCGACACCTGTGGTACCGAGCGCCAGAGCTAGCCACTCGGCCATTCAGACCCCTCTTAAGTATAATATTGAATCAAATAAAGAATTTGAAACTTAATATCACAATAAATTAATGTGTGTTTCATTATTTGATTCGAACTTTGTAGTATTCAAGTGATTCTTCTCCTTCTTCAATGGCTCAACATCCCCATGCAGATTTTTTTTTTTGGGGGATGTTGCTGCACAGTCATTTTGTGCACACTTTGGGCTAATTAGATTGGGACCTACAGTTTAACGTGTATGACAAACCACTAGCAAACATCCATGAGTAGATATAAAAGCACCTATCTAGCGCACTCTGTAAAACCTATCTAGCGCACTCTGTAAAACACTCAAAGCAGTCATTAAAAAACCATAAAAGTTATCGCATTTTCAGTCATTTAATCTCCAAATCATATCATTTATAAAGAAAATGATGTAAATTTAACAAGTTTATAATGTTGATAAAAACAACACAGTCATTAAAAAATATTCAATTTATAAAGAAAATGATGTAAATTTAACAATGTTGATAAAAACAACGCAGTCATTAAAAAACATTCAATTTATGAAGAAAATGATGTAAATGTTGATAAAACCAACGCATCTGTAAAAAAAGTTATAAATTGTAAAAAAAAAACCATAAAAGTTGTCTCATTTACAGTCATTTATTAAAAAATTATAAAAATTTGTAAAAACAATGTTGAAAAAACAACTTCAGTCATTAAAAAACATTCAATTTATAAAGAAAATGATGTAAATGTTGATAAAACAACACAGTCATTAAAAAACATTCAATTTATAAAGAAAATGATGATAAAAACTACGCAGTCATTAAATCTCAAAAATTATAAAGAAAATGATGATAAAAACAACGCATTAAAAAATTATAATAAAAAAAAAGGTATTATTCAAAAAATATAAAAATTTAAGAAAACTATGAAATAAACATTCTTCCACGCGGATAATATGAATTATAAAAGAAACAAATAGCTGCGTTATTATCAGCTTTATATGCAATTCTCAAGTCTTCAGTTACATTAAGCATCATAGAATAATAAACATTTGTGATACCATCAACAGCAATATCAAAATATTCTTTGGTTCCAGTTATTATTAAATTTACTTTCTATCCAGAAATACACATCTGGTCTATCTGCTTTATAGATTAATTCTATTTTTATTGTGTTATTGATATTGTATAATTATTTGAATTATCAATCTCAATATTTGTAACAATCAAACAGTAAAGGGGCAATTAAAAAATATTGCATCATTAATTTTTACAAACATGTTTCAGCCATATACCATAATTTCAATCGTCTATAAACTTTATTAAATTCTTCATCAGAAAGTTTCAGATTTCTCATAACTTTGCAATCAGTTATTTTTTCAATATGTTTCATTATAAATTCAGAAGTTAGATTTTTTTGATGTGAATAAATTTTATTCCAATTAACAGATGCTTCAAGTTTTTCGATTGTACTCATACTCATTTTATCTTGATACTCAGAATCTCCTAAATCCATGTCTAGTTTTTTGACATTTTCAAAAATAAATTGATCACTTAGCTTTTGATATCTGGAAATAGCAGGCCGAAGCACTTTATTGATCATGCATCAAGATAAATTTTTCTGTTAATGTTTGAAATTTCGATATGCTACCCCAATTGACTAAATGTTCATTTTCACTTATAAATTTTTCACTCAAAATTTGATAGGTTGATATTTTTTCCCAATTGACATCATCTTTAAATTCTAAAATGAATTTTCAGTTAATTTTTGAAATTGCGAAATTAAATCCCATTTCACTTCATCTTTTAATTTTCTAATCAAACTTTCAGGCATACCTCGCTCTCGTGAAACTTCATCCCAATCAACTTTTTCGCTCATTTATAAAGGCAGAAATTTTAAGGAATTATATAAGCTCTTTTTTGATCAATTCACTTAATGTTTGATCTTCTAATATACATTCCCAATCAATTTTATCTTGAAATTCTCTTATGAAATCTTCACATGATTCACAATTATATCTATCTTGAAATTTTCTTTTGTGAGATCATTCATTTATTTAGAAAAAAAATCTATAAATCAAAATCAGATAATTTTTTCAATATGCATAAAAGTTTTTATAAGTTTTCCATTATATCCTAGATTACCTGACTCTTGTAATATTCTTAATGAAATAACATCGTTTTGTTTTCCTTCGGTAAAACATAATACAGAATCTTTTCCAGATAATCCTCTAAATAAAATCACTGTATCATTAAGTTTTAACTCTATAATTGGATCTGCTTTATGAGGAATAAAAAGCATATCAAACTTTAAGTAGATTGTAATTTTCATATACATATCCGTTGACAACTTTAAATTTTCATCTAATAATTTTGAACTCATTAAATTGAAATTTACATCTTTTAGTCCTTCACCTTCAAAAGTTTGAAAATCTTCTTTAATTGTTGCCCAAAAATCTTTACATTCTACATAGAGTCCATCGATATTTTTCATTAATAAATTATCTGTTTTTTTATCATTTATTTTTGTTTTTTTATCAACATATTGCTTCGGAACTGCATCGTTTTTATCTTGTGGATTAGAAAGATGCTTCAAAGGAATACCTTTCAAATCATAAAAATATTCAGGTGGAATAGTATTCGTTTGACTTAAAGTTACAGCATTTTTTTCAAAAAACTGTTTATTGACAACATTCAAGTTATTGATAGGATCTCTAACATTTCCAATAATTTTATTCCTTGCGTCGAAATCACCATGTTCTGAATGAATTAAACTTCTTTTTTGTAATTTAACTATATCTGATTTTAATTCTATTTTATTTGAATCAACGTATGATTTAGTTGCAACATCACTTATATCAACAGGTTCATCTACATTTTTTAATTTTTTCTTTTCCATGTCATAATTACCATCATCTGTCAATTTAAAACCAATTCCTGGAGAACCACGAGGTCCTTTTTTCATTTCTTTTCCTGAAATTCCAAAACGATACCTGTTCATTTATAAGACTGAAAATTAATCTATCAAAGATGATAAAGTTTTAAATGATTTATTTGTCATGTTCATTATCCCTTTTCTTTTTACATTTATAATAAAGTAAAATTTATACTTCTTGGCAGGTGTATTTCTTAAATTCCAGGAAAATTCAATATTTAAGTTTTTAACATTTATAAAAGGTTGATGATTAGATGTATCAAAAGGTATAATAGGATAGAGATTTATATACTCATCAAGAGTTATTAAACAACCTGATTCAGTATTTCTTATATTCCCAAAAATTTTCAAAAATTCTAAATAAGGTAAGGAACAATTGATTTCGCCTTCTTTAAAACTTAACTTATAACCGTCTTTTGGATACCTAATATCATTGATAGTAATAGAACAACTTGTTAAATCTAAATTATCAAAAACCATATTATTTTGATTTTCATTGTTTTCTCTCTCTACATATTGAGGAATAACTAATATACTTACAATATCATCTGCTAAGAGTTTAACAGGAATAGTGCCACTGCTATCACCAAGAGAATCAGATTCTCTTAATATTGGAGCAATCCATTCTATTTCAAGATCTTCATTAGATTCTAAAAATGTTAGATACTTAACGGATACTTCAGGATTTAATCTCACATGAGGCAGCAACAAAGTTATATTAGGAATGCTCACTTTATACACTTTATTGTTCACATTTGTGTATAACATATTATTAACGAGTTCGTTTCTCATAAATTCAAATTTAACTTCAATACCTGTCATTAACTTTCTAAAATCGTTAAAAAAATCCAAACCATTGATACAAGGGTATAACTATTTTAGTTAATTTACTTCCTTTTGTTAAGTTATACCTTTGATCGAATCCTTTATTATATTTTTCATTCATCTTTATTTTCTTAATCAAACTAGGCATTTTTTCATCATCTCCATGAGTTCCTACAAATGTAAAGGGCTCACGATCTGAAGAATCAGCAGTATCTTTAAAAATAAACATATTCGTCGCTTCAGATGACTCATAATCCTTTGTAAAATTACCCAATGAATGAATAAAATGAACGAGTGAAGGTTTAGAGATTTCTTCAATTATATGTCCACCTATTTGTAATGTTCCTCTTGTGAATACATTTCCTGTGTTTACTAAAGTGACGTTATCTTCAACATTATCAAGAATTTTAACATCTATACAAATATAGCCGTCCGAATATAAAATAGCATCATTCGTATCACTAATCGTAAATGTATACATTTGTTGACTTTTATCAGGATCTACAACGTTTCCGTCTACCCTATGTTCTTTATAATAAACATTTTCAATATGATTTTCATCATACTTAGTCATCTTTGAAAAATCCCAAATTTTTTCCATTTATTAGGGATGAAAAATCTTTAATGAAGTCTCTTTAATCCAGATCCTAATAGCTGTTTAAATTTATTTCTTATTAAATCTCTCGATTTATCTTCAATGACATGCTTCGTTTCATCAGCTAATATTTGAAAACCTTTTTTAGCTATCGATTTTATAGCATCTGTAAAAAAACCACCACCATAGTATCTTTTTCCTTTAGAATACAACCTATGTTTATTGTATTTCATTTATTAAGGATGAAATCTTCACTAATCTAAAATGAGTTTATATATCACTCTCTGATGATTCAAATCGATGATATTATCATTTTGATCAGTTATATACATTCTGACACTATCGATATAATCTTTTCTATTCACTTCTTCAAATAAAGGATTTATTTCATTTATTACTATCATACTACCAGGAGGATTTAAAGGGGAAAATAGGTATAATATATCACTAGTTCCTTCATTATATAATGAAGTGATAAGATCACAATGTATAAAAATATCATCAATTCCTTTAGATATATCAGCTATATATTTTCCTCTTTGCTTAGGCTGATCATAAACCTTACTTTCAAAACCTAAAATTTCATGTAAATTACCTCCCTCGAAATCAATTGTAAAACCTTTATCTAATTTAATGATAAATCGCGATGTTGCTTGATGCACATCAAATATAATAGGAGACTTTCCGTTAAAATGATCTTCTATTTCCTCATTTAATTCAGAAATCATGTAATTACCGTTTGGAATTGTTATACTGTGTTCAACTCCTAAATCAGTGTATTTTATTACATTATTGTTAAATTTTTCATGAATATTAAACCATGAATTCCACAACGACATGTATTTTAGTGCAATTTTTCTAGCTTTAAAGGGTATCCTAAATACAGTTTTAAAATCCTCTGATTTCTCAGCATCTTTTGAATCTAAAGTTAATGTTCTCATTTATTTAGAACTAAATTTTCATTATGATAACTAGGATATTGAGTAAAAGAATAAATAACACGAGCTGGTGAATTACCTTTATTTCTTTCAGTTATATACTTCATGCAGAAATAACCACATTTCACAGAATCAAATTTTTGAAGAAACCCTGTATTATATATAATTTTCTTTCCTGATGATTTTAAATAGGTTTGAATACTTTTAGGACATTTTGGCTTTGAGAACGAAATTCCTTTAATCTTATACTCACCAAAAGGATCAAAATATTCAATAAAATTATTATTGGAATCATTGAAATAACAAACCCAATGAGTTCCAGGACCAGTTGAAATATCTAAATTTATTATTCCATTTTCATCTTTTTTAACTTGTTTTGGAAGCATATCTGAAGTAAAGACACCTCTAAAATTTTTTTCATTTTTCATATTTTGTTCAATCATTTTGTCGGATATTCCCAAGTTTGATAAACTCCCTTTCCACAAGATTTTTTTTTTTTTTTACATCCTGATCCTGAAATTTTATCTAAAACTTTTTTTGTTCCCCAACCAGCAGCACCACTCGCAGCGCCAAGTCCTAAACTTGCTAAAATCGGAATAAGAAACGGTAAAAATCCTCCATTTTTCTTCAATTGAGTTTTACTTATCGTAATTCTTTTTCCTTGATTAATTTGATTAATCTGCGTTTTTGTTAAATACATGTCGAAATTAGACGATTTAGATGTATCGATTTGTAAGCTAACTTCTTCGTTTTTCCTATATGCTGATTTCAATTTACCTATCTGTCCATCACTCAGATGAACTTTTTTCTTAATATAGTTACTCATTTATTAAGGTTGAAAATCCTTTGAGTTTGTTAAATGAGTATCATAATAATCAGCTACATCTTCACGAGTGATATATCCTTTCTTTAATAAAGCATCTAAAGTATCAACAGTTTCATTATATAATTTCTTACTCACCAATCCTTTTCGACCTTTTATTTCATATGTTAAATTTTCAATATGTTTTAACAAATCTATTCCAGATCCTGTTTTTACTGTTATTTTAAAACTTTTTCTCGCGCTGATAAGACCTCTAAGTTTTGTTCGATATAATCTTAACATTTTAATTCCATATTCAATTTCATCTAAAGTTTGATCCACTTTTTCACTCCCTCTGTTGATTTGGGATTTTAAATTACCTAATTTTATACTCATGTTGTGTATTATTTTTATTATTTTGTCAATCTCTTCAGGTTTAGCATCAATTAAATCAGCTATTAAAGGAAGATTGTTTTCCTTTAAAAAATCTGCATCAAGATCGGTATCTGTTTCAACATAAAGAGCTTTCTTTTTCCTTGCATCTTCAATATCTTCTAATGCTAAAGGTGTTGAAACAGTTGCTGAAGTATTGATTAGGTCTTCAATTTTAGTTGTAAGAGCATTCATTTGATTTTTCCTATCTGTTTGAAGCTCTTCTAATTTTTCAATGGTTGGTTTATGAAATTCACGTATCGAGTATTCCAAACCTGCCTTTTTGTATTTTTGTTCAACATTCTTATTACGGATCTTTTTTTGTAATTTGGCAACTTTCACTAAATCATTTATTCTTTTGTTCATTTATTATAGTAAAAAATAATTTTGCTATAGTAAAAAATAATTTTGCTATAGTAAAAAATAATTTTGCTATAGTAAAAATAATTTTGCTATAGTAATTTTACTATAATAAATGAAATGTGAAATATGCAAAAAAGTTTATAAAGACGAATCAGAACATTTAAAAAGTTTAGAACATAGAAATGCTATGTATAAGGATTATGCATTTGAAATTGAAAACTATGACAAACCCATAGAAGAAGAAGCAAATCAAAATCCTTTGTTACCCTATCATAAATTTAGACTCATAATAATAGGAAAATCTGGTTCAGGTAAAACAACAGTCATGCTTAACATTATTCGTAAAATTATGGATAACTTTGATGTATTATACATTTGTGCCAAAAATATACATGAGCCAAAATATCAAAAATTAATAGATGATTATACAAAATATGAAGACATTGAAAAAGAAGATATCGACTTGATTTGTAAAAAGTTATCGAAAAAAGATAAAAAAGCTTTATTAGAAGATTTTCAAAAATATAAAAAAGAAACAGTATTTGTATCCGATTTAAGTGAATTTATAACTTTTGAAGATTTAGATGAAACCAAAAAGAATTTAATTGTATTTGATGATTGTCTTTTAGAAAAAGATCAAAGTCTTATTGAACAGTTATATTTACAAGGAAGACACAAAAATGCTTCTAACATCTATTTAGCTCAGTGTTATTTTCCTATACCTAAAGTTATAAGAGATAACTCTAATTATAGTATATTTTTAGAAAATCAAGGACGAGAAATGAAACGGATAATGAACGATATAGACAGTTCCTTAACTAAAAAAGATTTTTATGAGATTATAAAAAAATGCTTTCAACAACCACATGATTTCCTGATGATTGATTTAGTAAATCCAAACATGAAATATCGGCGTGGTTTCCAAGAAATATTATATTAAAACAGCAGGATTTCATCCGTAATAAATGGAAGAATATTTAGAAAAACGAATCTTTGTTTACAGAAAGAGTTATAATTGCTTTCACAAGATAAGCATTTCTTTATCAGTGAGTATGTTTATTTTAAGCGGAACTGGTTTAGCAGCATTTGCATTTATACCGTTAGCAGCATTGAGTTTAAGTGCAGGAATTGTTGAAATTATTGAGAAATCGTTGAATATTTTAGAAAGGAAAGAAGAATACAAACAATGTTATAGATTTTATAAACAATTGTTAAATTTATTGAAAGCTAAAGCAATTTCTGAAGAAGAAATTTATCAACGAGAACAAGATTTTATGAATAGTTTAAACTTTTTTCCAGTTGAAAAATATGTAAAAAAGACGCAGCTAAATGGATATAAATATGTTAACCAGTCTTTTCATCCATAATAAATGAGTTGTAAGTGTAAGAAAATTATTGTTAATAACTTAGCAAAAAATGGGAAATTTAGCGGATGTTGTAAAAAATGTGGTCAAACAGGAAAAGGTTTTATAAATTCGGCAATAAATAATTTACCATTCGAAATTCATTTACCTGGGCATAATTTTACAGGTCCGGGAACTCAACTTTTATGGGGTAAAACTAGATTGAATTCAGATTTGACATATAAAGATTTTAGTAAACCGGTCAATAAAGTTGATAAAGCTGCTTATAATCATGATGTTTGCTATTTAAAAAATAAAGATATAAAAGTAAGAAATGAAGTATGTGATCAAAATATGGTGAAAGAATTGGATGATATTGAAAATCCAACTATTAGAGAAAGAATTGAAAGAGGAATTGTAAAACCTATTATTAAAGCTAAAAAGATGTTTGGAATGGGATTATCTGAGATGATATATTGTGTCAAATGTAAATCTCATACAGAAACAAAAGATATGAATCAAACTGTTTCTAAAAATAACAGACCTATGTTAAAAGGAATTTGTGTACAATGTGGATCAAAAAAGTGTTGTTTTTTAGGAATAGGACAAAAAAAGAAAAAGAAGTCCTAAGTCGAACATATTATGATCCAGAAACTGGTTATTGTGGAATAAAGGAGCTTAAAAGGAAGACAGGGATAAAACAAAAAGAAATTAAAGATTTTTTGCATTCTCAAGATGTTTATACCAGATTTAAACCTGTTATAAGGAAATTTAAAAGAAGAAGAGTGTATGTACCTGGTATAAATAATCAATTTGATGCTGATTTATTATTTATCGAAAAATATAGCAAATACAATGATGGAACAAAATATTTGTTAAATGTTATTGATGCTTTCAGTAAATATGCTTGGTCTTTTCCGATTAAAAGAAAAACAGCTAAAGAAGTCTCGAATGCCTTTCATCAATTATTTGGAATGGATAAAAGAATACCAAAGTTTATATTAACAGATGAAGGTACTGAATTTACGGGAAAAGAAACTCAAAAATTATTTAAAGATAACAATATTCACTGGTTTACAACTCAAAATAAAGAAATAAAATCTGCAATTGCTGAAAGATTTAATAAAACTATCAAAGAAAAAAAATCACAAAGTATATGCATGCAAACAACACCAGAAACTGGTTGTTGTGGAATAAAAAGGAGCTTAAAGGAAGACAGGGGATAAAACAAAAAAAGAAATTAAAGATTTTTTTGCATTCTCAAGATGTTTATACCAGATTTAAACCTGTTATAAGGAAATTTAAAAGAAGAAGAGGGAGTGTATGTACCTGGTATAAATAATCAATTTGATGCTGATTTATTATTTATCGAAAATATAGCAATACGTGATGGAACAAAATATTTGTTAAATGTTATTGATGGCTTTCAGTAAATATGCTTGGTCTTTCCGATTAAAAAGAAAAACAGCTAAAGTTTCGAATGCCTTTCGTAATTATTTGGAATGGATAAAGAATACCCAAGTTTATATTAACAGATGAAGGTACTGAATTTACTGGAAAAAGAAACTCAAAAATTATTTAAAGATAACAATATTCACTGGTTTACAACTTTCAAAATAAGGCCGTCTGCAATTGCTGGAAGATTTAATAAAACTATCAAAGAAAAAAATCACAAAGTATATGCATGCAAACAACACTAAAAAATATATAGATGTATTACCAAAATTGTTAAAAAACTATAACAATTCATATCACAGATCTATTAAAATGACACCTGTCGAAGCAAGTAAACAAAGAGAACGAACCTTTAGTTTATAAAGAACTTATACAAAGAAAAGTGATAAGAAAACCAAAATTTAAGATAGGTGATACTGTCAGAACATCTAAATTTAAAACCAAATTCATGAGAGGTTACGATCCTACTTTTACTGAAGAAATCTTTAAAATTTCAGAAGTATTAAAAACAGATCCAATCGCTTATAAAATTAAAGATTTAAATGAAGAAGAAATCAAGGTAGATATTATGAACACGAATTGGTTAAATTTAATAAAAAAGATGATGTTTATAAAATTGAAAAAATTATTAAGAAAAGGTGATAAATATTTTTGTAAAATGGCTCGGATATCCGGATAGTTTTAACAGTTGGGTTGA
>BPLQ01012504.1:0-19310 GCA_021605075.1 Caerostris darwini | reverse complement strand
AATTCCAACCACTTAACCTATTCTCCTATAATAGAAGTCCTGGAAATTTTTTTTCTGTACATGGAGGCAGTTGGAGAATTTTGATGGTGAAAATTTACCCTATTCTCTCAAATTAGTTTCAATGTACTTCAAGGTGAAGAACACATTCTTTTGCCCAAAGGCTTTACACCAAATATTAGATTATCTAATTGCCAACGTACAAATTCTGATTTTCTTTTATTGATCTAAGAGCCTCGAGAAGTTGGGTGAAATTTAAGTTCTTGCAACATGTGGACAGGAGAATTTGTTTTCTAGTATTTTTAGTTTTCATTGCAAACACATCAAACTGACTGTGTTCGAATGTAATGCTTTCAGAATTAAGAAGACGAAGCCACCACTTAAATGCCATTTATGAATTTTTGCCTACGAATATGTTGTTTTCGGTAATTTATACATAATGATGTGAAAATGGTAGTTTTAAGAAATTATTTCTTACATAAAGGTAGCCTTTCACTGAAGATTTATTTCAATCTTATTTATGAGTCAAGAATTATTTTTTGATTTCTATTTAAATATTCTCATTTCGAATACTGGCGGTGGCATGGATGTTTGTGAGTGGTTTGGAATCCACGTTAAACTGCAGGTTCCGGTCTAATTAGCCCAAAGCGTACACAAAATGACAGTAGAGCGACAAACCAAACCTGCTTCTTTTAATTTAAAACTATTACATTCGTATGAAGTAATGAAATTATTAAAAATTAAACACAGATGCACGAATGGAAATTTGAATGATTTGTTTTTTAATAAACATTCGCTCTAAATTGTCAAATGCTTAAGAACTTTCGCATTCTTATTCTTATTCTTATTAAGAATATTCACGGTCATATTGCTCCCGTTCTTCCATTGCTTCTTGGAGCTAAAACCAATTCTTCAATTTCTTGGTTGATGAAATGAAATAAAACGACTCATGAGTTTTCATTAATCTACTGATTCCAAGTCAACGACTATGTTTAATTTTTTTCTTTGTTTAATTTCTATTATAATAATCTCATCAAGAGTTTCGACATTGGATATATTTTAAAAATGTATACGCTTATTTGGCTTTGAAATAAGAAATAAATTTAATTTTAAATAAGTGAAAGTAAACTTAAGTTTTGAAATGTATTAACATTGCCATTGATCAAACAGGCATGCCACTGTCACTCCTACAAACATATTATTATTTCCTTTTTCTGCTTTACTGCTTTTATATTGGAAGCGAATGAAGTCTTGAAAGACAGTTGGCTTTCTTAGTGCTTAAAAACTAGAAAAAAATGCGCTTTCTAATTTTTTTTATATCAGTCATTTTCATTTTTGTGTCTAGTTCTCTTTTAGGCATGTGATTTGCACTGTAATTTGTACTGACATCGTGACCATTTGATTTAGATTCAGATTCGACAAGATAGAAATGTTACTATTGACTCAGACAGATTAGTCATTACCATTGACTCGTGCTGGGTAAATGAAGTATCTAAGACTGCCCAGAGACTGAACTGTCTAACTCCGATTCATGGCCCAGGGGTAACACATGCAATACGAATACAGGAAGGCTAAGATTCAAGTTTATTGGTGCAGTAAGTGCTTTCAGTATTTTGCAATTGCTACTTTCAGTACGTTGCAATCATTGCTTACTGAAACTAGAAAATTCAAAAGAAATTGTAACATCTGTATGTGGCTTTGATCAACAATTAGGGTCGTGGCCATTTGATTCAGATTCAGATTCAACAGGGTAAGAAAGGTTACCATTACCACAAAGAGGGCCGAAGATAATACTTCGGTAATAGCGTCAGTATCCAGGCTTTTGCCGATGATTTGATAATAATGATGAAGGAGAGAGCTACGTACCTCTTTAAGGAAACAAGTATTGGTCCTTTAAATATAGTAAATAAATGGATCCAAGATCATAGACTCGAAATCAATTATGATAAAAGTTGCTACATTATAGCCTCTATTAAGAAATTCTCACACATTCCTTCTTTGAGAATCAATAACCATAAGATTACTCATTCAGTAAATTTGAAGTACCTTGGTGTACTGATTGACAGCAAACTCACTTGGAACGCCCATCTTAATTATGTAAAAGACAAAATAAATAAAGTCCAAAACAAACTAAATAGATTTTGTAGAGCTACCTGGGGCCTTGAGCCAAAAGTTAAAAAAGATATATACGAAAAAGTTATGGAAAAACTAATAACGTATGGCCATGAAGTATGGTACAGAAAGACAGTAAAGCAAGATATAAAAATCAATCAGCTGCAAAGAATTGCATTGATAAATGTTACTAAGGTGTACAAAACTGTCTCTTCGGAAGCAATAAATATTTTAGCGGGTGTCCCACCCCTCAACATCAAATTACAAAACCTCCAAAAATTTTATGACCTTAAGACTCATGGTGAGAGTCTTGATTTGGAAGACATAGTTATTAATAAAGAAGATTTGGAAAAAATTCCAGAGATTAGACCTCCATGGGAAACTGTCCAGATTGAATTTAAGGCTTTTTCAAATAACTATCACAACACAATATTTACTGATGGCTCGAAAAGAAACAATAGAACCGGATTTGCTCTCGTACATTATATTAATGGGATAGAACAATACAGTGAAAAAACCAGGATAAGTAACCACGCATCTATTTTTAATGCAGAAATGTTTGCCATTAATAATGCAATAGAGTACTTAAAATGCAATAACTTATCAGATATAATCATAGTGTCAGACTCAAAATCAACTTTAATGGCATTAAATAATATAAATAACAAAGATGAAAGTATATATGAAATAAAAAAGAAGATCAAGTATCTGGAAAGAAACATAACATTAGAATGGATCAAAGCACATGAGGGCTTTGAAGGGAATGAACGCGCAGACGCGTATGCTAAAGATGCAACAGAAAAAGAACTTATAGATTTAAATGTTAAATTTGAAATGCCCCAAATAAAAAAGTTATTACATAAAAATATAATTAAAACATAGCAAAGCAAATGGAACCAAAGCTCAAAGGCAAGAGCTCTTTATGAAGTCTTCCCTAATGTAAATAGTGACAGAGTCTGCGGAGACTTTTTTATCAACCAGATCTATACTTCACATGGAGTGTTCGCTGCCCATCAATCAAGATTCTTTTCTAAGACTAGTACTTGTCAATGCGGAGAAGAAGATGAAACCAGATACCACCTCTTTTACAAATGTAAAATCTTTGAGGAAGATAGAAAAAATTCTTTTCCTCCTGACCTCCATCTATTATCTATCAGACGATTACTGAACTTTAACAAAGTTAGAACAGCTGTTAGAGGAATCTTGAAGAAACGATTAGATCAAAACATGGGAAATATTTAAGAAAAAAAAAAAAAAAAAAAAGTTTTTGTTAAACAAATAATTTTATTATTTGTTCTTTTATTTTTTCTTGGGAAATTTCACAAATTTTTTCTTTTCTTTTAGAGGAAAATCCCTCTACTTTGTAAAAAAAAAAAAAAAAAAAAAACTACTAGCTGCACGATAAATCTTCCAGTCTACTAATTTTGTTTCTATGGTTAATTTTGAATTTACGGATAGTTTCCATTTTTGCTTTGGTCTTTATTGACCCCATTAGAAATTTACCCAGATTTTAGTTTATCCTCTTTAAATTTGAAAGTACAGTTCGGGATTACTATCGCAACCCCGATCTGAAGTCCCGTGTGCCTTAGGGCGGAGCGGGTGTAACAATTTCTAATTACCTCAAAGAGATTAGGCTTCGGGCTGTGTGAACGAATTATCCAAAATAGCCCAGGGACTAAACTGTCTACTTTGATTCATGGCCCAGAGGTAACGCATGCAATACGCATACAGGAAGGATGATGTTCAAATCCACTGGTGCAATCACTGCTTTCAGTATTTCGAAATTACTGCTTTCAGTACATTGCAATCATTGCACCAGAAACTAGAAGACTCGATAGAAATTGTAACATGTGTATGTGGCTTTGATCGACAAACAGGATCGAATTCATTTAATTCAGATTCAGAAAGGTTACCATGATAGAAAGGTTACCATTGCCTCAGACAGATTAGGTTTCATGCTGTGTGAACGAATTTTCTAAGAAAGGCCAAGGACTGAACTGTCTAACTCCGATTCATGACCCAGAGGTAACGCATGCAGTACGAATACAGGAAGGCTAAGTCTCTAATCTACTGGCACAGGCACTGTTCAGTATTTTGCAATTACTGCTTTCAGTACGTTGCAATCATTTCTCCAGAAACTAGAAGACTCGATAGAAATTGTAACATGTGTATGTGTCTTTTATCAACAATCAGGGTACTTTGTGAAAGATAGCTTTATGTTTTTTTTATGCAATATGGAAGTGCAGGTACTTATCCCTAAGTATACCCCCATAAAGTATCACTTCTCCATTGAATTAGTCGGGGGGATTGTCCGCAACATACATAAGAATACGTACTAAAGATCATATCATACACAAAATAAAAAACGCTAACAAATCAGAACAATAAAGTAATGTTTTACATGTTATGATAATCCACGATGGAACAAATGCCACCAAATTTGGAAAAAAAAAATTATATTTACTCTTCATTCTTGGTTTGAACTTTGTTTTACACTACAAAGGGAATGGAAACCATTATTCAGTGCTGGTAACGAGCCCAACTAGCGCGCCAGAGGGCTCAGACTTTCGTTGCAGTTACTGATTTCAGAAACAAGGAGACTCGATATGCTTGTGACAAATAAACAGTTAAACTGCTTGAAAATTACCCGTGATATTTTACCAGCAAGGCAGTTATCTTTAAAAGTCATCTCGTCATCACGAACTGCTTTTAGCATAACAGTTGGGCTGACATGTTCGTAGGCTGACACATAGATGGCGCTACTAGTATTAAATCCATATGATTTTTAGTTAGCCCTAACCTTTAAAAGACACCTGTATAAATTTGACAGCTGTTGCACTATTAGTATGTGAGTTATAGCATTTTTAGTGAAGCAATTTTTGTTAGTTTGAAAAAATGGATAAAAAGGAATTTCGTGTGTTTAATAAAGCATTGATTTTTGGCGAAAAAAAATACTATTGAAGTCAAGGCTTGGCTTGACAAACATTATTCGGACTTTGCACCAAGAAAATAAACCATAGAGAAGTGGTTTGCTAAATTTAAACCAGGCGAAATGAGCACCGAGGATGATGCATGCCCCAAAGAGGCTGTTACCGACGAAAACATCCAAAAAGTCCACAAAATGATTTCAGATAACCGTAAAGTGAAGTTGATTGAGATAGCAGAGACCCTAAAGATATCAAAGGAACGTGTTGGACATATCGTGACTGAATATTTGGATATGCGAAAGCTATGTTCAAAGTGGGTGCCACGCAGAGCTCACAATCGACCAAAAACAACAACGAATTGATGATTCTAAGCAGTGTTTAGAGCTGTTCAATCGTAATAAACCCGAATTTTTGCTTCGATATGTGACAATGGATGAAACAGGGCTCCATCATTTCACACAGCAGTCCAATCAACAGTCAGCCGAGTGGGCTGCTCGTGATGAACACTAAAAATGCTATAACTCACATACTAATAGTGCAACAGCTGTCAAATTTATACACGTGTCTTTTGAAGGTTAGGGCTAACTAAAAATCATATGGATTTAATACTAGTAGCGCCATCTATGTGTCCGCCTATGAACTTTTCAGTTCACCTGTTACATTAGTGAGACACAAGATCTACTTGTGCACGCAAAAAGTGAATTAAAAATTGAATTTTGGAATACTTTTCAAATTATTTACCTAAAACCCAAATAGTATGACTTTAGAACATATCAATATAAAAATAAAACTGAGCTCAATAATGTATTTTGCATATACAATATTTAAACGAAGTATTATTTGGAAATAACTTGACTGATAAATGCTTCTCTTAATTTTTAAAATAAGAAGATTTATACAATTTTAAAAATTAGATTGGACTTTAAAAAACAATTAATGACAAATACTGTAAAAAATAATTCGCACATATTTCAACAGATGGCGTTACTGAATATCTTCCAGGAGGTTGTTCCAAGTCTGCGATCTTGGGTGTAAAAATTTTGAGATACAAAAGTTTCTTGTTAAAAATTTCGTTATAATGCCGGACACTTAATTTGTAGTTATTTATCGTTAATGTATAACAGATGCAATGACATTCAGATTGCATCTCTGGGCATCGGCAACATTACATCCTCTATAATGTAAAGAGAGAAGAGTGCATTTCTGGAGATTCAGAATGCACCACTGGGGATCGGTTTCACTACAGGGAATCGTCCTTGTTTTCACGGAGTTCCTTGGTCTATGATGACCTGTTACTCCAGGATGGTATGTTAGAGTTCATTGGTGAGAGGTAAAACATTGATGATTATAAACAGTAGTAAGTGATCAAGGTATTGCCCAATAATGAAAAAATTAAAAGTTAAATTTAAAAAACTGATGAAAAGATAAAAAATAATAAAAGAACAAAGATAAAAAACCAGTTACTGAGAAAAATATACAAAAATATAAATAGGAGTATACTACGGAGTAGAGTAATTGCTGCTAGAAATGATGACTAAAGGGGACAGGTCAGGTTCGAACCCGCTGTCTTTCGGCAACATGAGCTTTACTCTGAGCACTGAGCCAGTTCGTCTAGGTCAATTGCAAATTGTGCAGTGTCGCCCGAGGGCTTTTAGCGTTTTCCGGCAATGTGAAATCGTATCTAGGAAGATTACGAATTTCATCATTGGGAATAAAATCAAGATTTGCGTAAAAATTAGTCGCAAGTTTAAGCATAAAATTTTGAATAGCAGGGAGGGATAAGCTTTGACGAATGTCATCATTTCTAAAGTACCAAGGAGAGTTTGTTATCATACGAAGTAATTTATTTTCAGTTCTATTAATAAAGTTAATATGGTACCTTGCAGCAGAACCCCAAACTGGGCTAGCATAAGTTATAACAGGACGCAAATAGTACATGTTCACTACAGGGAAAAAGAGAGAAGAATGCTTTTTTAAAGATTCAGAATGCACCACTGGGGATCGACTACATAATCAATGTAAAGAAAGATAAACCGGTTTTGGAGATTTAGGGATCGGCTACATTACAACCACTATAGGGTAAAGAGAGGAGAATGCTTTTCTAGAGATTCAGAAAGCGTCACTAGAGATCGGGTACATAATACTCACTATAAAGAAAGATAATAGAGAATTTCTGTATACCATATTTTGGACGTCCGTTAGCTTTTTCTCCCTAGCTCGCATGCTCATAGGAAACATTATTACAGATACGCATGCGCAATTTCCTATGGGCATGCGCGCTGGGGAGAAAAAGCTAACGGACGTCCAAAATGCGGTATGCAAAAACTCCCTAATAACATTATCTTCTTCTCTGTTGCCGACAATCCAGGGCTGGACGCTGAGCAGATGACCCGAGTGCTGGATGCCTTGGACCAGGACATCACGAATTTGCACCAGACAGTGCATGATTTGGAAGACAGGACACTCAGGGCGGTAAGGAAACGTAGCTCTGCAAATGTTCGTTTCTGTCTTTCACACACTGAATTCTATTAAAATACTTCTGCTGGTCAAGAATTAGTTAACCACAGGCAAACCTCCAAAATGGTATGCGGCCTAATGGCCAATTGGCTAGCGCTCTGGCCTTTGGTATCACAGGCTTCAAGTTCGAATCCTGGCGGTGGCATGGATGTTTGTGAGTGGTTCGAAATCTACGTTAAACGGTAGGTCCCGATCTGTTTTGCCTAGAGTGGCTAAAAATGACCGTAGAGTGACAAACCAAACCAAACCCAAATATTAATCTCCTATAGTAGATTAATATTTATATAGTAGATTAATATTAATGTAATGTAGCTGCCCCCTAGTGATGCATCCTACATCTCCAAAAAATATAAATATTAGAGAGTTTTTGCATACCGTATTTTGAACGTAGCGCGCATGCCCATAGGAAATTGCGCATGCGTATCTGTAATAATGTTTCCTATGAGCATGCGAGCTAGGGAGAAAAAGCTAACGGACGTTCAAAATATGGTATGCAGAAATTCTCTATTATCTTTCTTTATAGTGAATATTATGTACCCGATCTCTAGTGACGCTTTCTGAATCTCTAGAAAAGCATTCTCCTCTCTTTACCCTATAGTGGTTGTAATGTAGCCGATCCCTAAATCTCCAAAACCGGTTTATCTTTCTTTACATTGATTATGTTGTCGATCCCCAGTGGTGCATTCTGAATCTTTAAAAAAGCATTCTTCTCTCTTTTTCCCTGTAGTGAACATGTACTATTTGCGTCCTGTTATAACTTATGCTAGCCCAGTTTGGGGTTCTGCTGCAAGGTACCATATTAACTTTATTAATAGAACTGAAAATAAATTACTTCGTATGATAACAAACTCTCCTTGGTACTTTAGAAATGATGACATTCGTCAAAGCTTATCCCTCCCTGCTATTCAAAATTTTATGCTTAAACTTGCGACTAATTTTTACGCAAATCTTGATTTTATTCCCAATGATGAAATTCGTAATCTTCCTAGATACGATTTCACATTGCCGGAAAACGCTAAACGCCCTCGGGCGACACTGCACAATTTGCAATTGACCTAGACGAACTGGCTCAGTGCTCAGAGTAGAGCTCATGTTGCCGAAAGACAGCGGGTTCGAACCTGACCTGTCCCCTTTAGTCATCATTTCTAGCAGCAATTACTCTACTCCGTAGTATACTCCTATTTATATTTTTGTATATTTTTCTCAGTAACTGGTTTTTTATCTTTTTTCTTTTATTATTTTTTATCTTTTCATCAGTTTTTTAAATTTAACTTTTAATTTTTTCATTATTGGGCAATACCTTGATCACTTACTACTGTTTATAATCATCAATGTTTTACCTCTCACCAATGAACTCTAACATACCATCCTGGAGTAATAGGTCATCATAGACCAAGGAACTCCGTGAAAACAAGGACGATTCCCTGTAGTGAAACCGATCCCCAGTGGTGCATTCTGAATCTCCAGAAATGCACTCTTCTCTCTTTACATTATAGAGGATGTAATGTTGCCGATGCCCAGAGATGCAATCTGAATGTCATTGCATCTGTTATACATTAACGATAAATAACTACAAATTAAGTGTCCGGCATTATAACGAAATTTTTAACAAGAAACTTTTGTATCTCAAAATTTTTACACCCAAGATCGCAGACTTGGAACAACCTCCTGGAAGATATTCAGTAACGCCATCTGTTGAAATATGTGCGAATTATTTTTTACAGTATTTGTCATTAATTGTTTTTTAAAGTCCAATCTAATTTTTAAAATTGTATAAATCTTCTTATTTTAAAAATTAAGAGAAGCATTTATCAGTCAAGTTATTTCCAAATAATACTTCGTTTAAATATTGTATATGCAAAATACATTATTGAGCTCAGTTTTATTTTTATATTGATATGTTCTAAAGTCATACTATTTGGGTTTTAGGTAAATAATTTGAAAAGTATTCCAAAATTCAATTTTTAATTCACTTTTTGCGTGCACAAGTAGATCTTGTGTCTCACTAATGTAACAGGTGAACTGAAAAGTTCATAGGCGGACACATAGATGGCGCTACTAGTATTAAATCCATATGATTTTTAGTTAGCCCTAACCTTTAAAAGACACCTGTATAAATTTGACAGCTGTTGCACTATTAGTATGTGAGTTATAGCATTTTTAGTGAAGCAATTTTTGTTAGTTTGAAAAAATGGATAAAAAGGAATTTCGTGTGTTTAATAAAGCATTGATTTTTGGCGAAAAAAAATACTATTGAAGTCAAGGCTTGGCTTGACAAACATTATTCGGACTTTGCACCAAGAAAATAAACCATAGAGAAGTGGTTTGCTAAATTTAAACCAGGCGAAATGAGCACCGAGGATGATGCATGCCCCAAAGAGGCTGTTACCGACGAAAACATCCAAAAAGTCCACAAAATGATTTCAGATAACCGTAAAGTGAAGTTGATTGAGATAGCAGAGACCCTAAAGATATCAAAGGAACGTGTTGGACATATCGTGACTGAATATTTGGATATGCGAAAGCTATGTTCAAAGTGGGTGCCACGCAGAGCTCACAATCGACCAAAAACAACAACGAATTGATGATTCTAAGCAGTGTTTAGAGCTGTTCAATCGTAATAAACCCGAATTTTTGCTTCGATATGTGACAATGGATGAAACAGGGCTCCATCATTTCACACAGCAGTCCAATCAACAGTCAGCCGAGTGGGCTGCTCGTGATGAACACTAAAAATGCTATAACTCACATACTAATAGTGCAACAGCTGTCAAATTTATACACGTGTCTTTTGAAGGTTAGGGCTAACTAAAAATCATATGGATTTAATACTAGTAGCGCCATCTATGTGTCCGCCTATGAACTTTTCAGTTCACCTGTTACATTAGTGAGACACAAGATCTACTTGTGCACGCAAAAAGTGAATTAAAAATTGAATTTTGGAATACTTTTCAAATTATTTACCTAAAACCCAAATAGTATGACTTTAGAACATATCAATATAAAAATAAAACTGAGCTCAATAATGTATTTTGCATATACAATATTTAAACGAAGTATTATTTGGAAATAACTTGACTGATAAATGCTTCTCTTAATTTTTAAAATAAGAAGATTTATACAATTTTAAAAATTAGATTGGACTTTAAAAAACAATTAATGACAAATACTGTAAAAAATAATTCGCACATATTTCAACAGATGGCGTTACTGAATATCTTCCAGGAGGTTGTTCCAAGTCTGCGATCTTGGGTGTAAAAATTTTGAGATACAAAAGTTTCTTGTTAAAAATTTCGTTATAATGCCGGACACTTAATTTGTAGTTATTTATCGTTAATGTATAACAGATGCAATGACATTCAGATTGCATCTCTGGGCATCGGCAACATTACATCCTCTATAATGTAAAGAGAGAAGAGTGCATTTCTGGAGATTCAGAATGCACCACTGGGGATCGGTTTCACTACAGGGAATCGTCCTTGTTTTCACGGAGTTCCTTGGTCTATGATGACCTGTTACTCCAGGATGGTATGTTAGAGTTCATTGGTGAGAGGTAAAACATTGATGATTATAAACAGTAGTAAGTGATCAAGGTATTGCCCAATAATGAAAAAATTAAAAGTTAAATTTAAAAAACTGATGAAAAGATAAAAAATAATAAAAGAACAAAGATAAAAAACCAGTTACTGAGAAAAATATACAAAAATATAAATAGGAGTATACTACGGAGTAGAGTAATTGCTGCTAGAAATGATGACTAAAGGGGACAGGTCAGGTTCGAACCCGCTGTCTTTCGGCAACATGAGCTTTACTCTGAGCACTGAGCCAGTTCGTCTAGGTCAATTGCAAATTGTGCAGTGTCGCCCGAGGGCTTTTAGCGTTTTCCGGCAATGTGAAATCGTATCTAGGAAGATTACGAATTTCATCATTGGGAATAAAATCAAGATTTGCGTAAAAATTAGTCGCAAGTTTAAGCATAAAATTTTGAATAGCAGGGAGGGATAAGCTTTGACGAATGTCATCATTTCTAAAGTACCAAGGAGAGTTTGTTATCATACGAAGTAATTTATTTTCAGTTCTATTAATAAAGTTAATATGGTACCTTGCAGCAGAACCCCAAACTGGGCTAGCATAAGTTATAACAGGACGCAAATAGTACATGTTCACTACAGGGAAAAAGAGAGAAGAATGCTTTTTTAAAGATTCAGAATGCACCACTGGGGATCGACTACATAATCAATGTAAAGAAAGATAAACCGGTTTTGGAGATTTAGGGATCGGCTACATTACAACCACTATAGGGTAAAGAGAGGAGAATGCTTTTCTAGAGATTCAGAAAGCGTCACTAGAGATCGGGTACATAATACTCACTATAAAGAAAGATAATAGAGAATTTCTGTATACCATATTTTGAACGTCCGTTAGCTTTTTCTCCCTAGCTCGCATGCTCATAGGAAACATTATTACAGATACGCATGCGCAATTTCCTATGGGCATGCGCGCTACGTTCAAAATACGGTATGCAAAAACTCTCTAATATTTATATTTTTTGGAGATGTAGGATGCATCACTAGGGGGCAGCTACATTACATTAATATTAATCTACTATATAAATATTAATCTACTATAGGAGATTAATATTTGGGTTTGGTTTGGTTTGTCACTCTACGGTCATTTTTAGCCACTCTAGGCAAAACAGATCGGGACCTACCGTTTAACGTAGATTTCGAACCACTCACAAACATCCATGCCACCGCCAGGATTCGAACTTGAAGCCTGTGATACCAAAGGCCAGAGCGCTAGCCAATTGGCCATTAGGCCGCATACCATTTTGGAGGTTTGCCTGTGGTTAACTAATTCTTGACCAGCAGAAGTATTTTAATAGAATTCAGTGTGTGAAAGACAGAAACGAACATTTGCAGAGCTACGTTTCCTTACCGCCCTGAGTGTCCTGTCTTCCAAATCATGCACTGTCTGGTGCAAATTCGTGATGTCCTGGTCCAAGGCATCCAGCACTCGGGTCATCTGCTCAGCGTCCAGCCCTGGATTGTCGGCAACAGAGAAGAAGATAATGTTATTAGGGAGTTTTTGCATACCGCATTTTGGACGTCCGTTAGCTTTTTCTCCCCAGCGCGCATGCCCATAGGAAATTGCGCATGCGTATCTGTAATAATGTTTCCTATGAGCATGCGAGCTAGGGAGAAAAAGCTAACGGACGTCCAAAATATGGTATGCAAAAACTCTCTATTTTCACTCACTAATAATATTAATTTGAATGTAAAAGAAAGTTGACGAAAATAATAAAAGGGATGTTATCTTTGAATAGTGGGGCCTGAATGGCCGAGTGGCTGGCGCTCTGGCGCTCGGTACCACAGGGTTCGAAGTCCCGGCGTTACCATGGATGTTTGCAGTAGTTAGGAATCCGCTTTAAACCGTAGGTCCCGGTCTAATAGTGTCGTAGTGGGTGCCGGGAGTATTGCTACTCCGCGTCCGTAGCTTATCTTCAAGCTACACGCACCTCCTGGGTAGTGCTAAGTGAGTAACATCGGTACAGAGCATTCCTTAAGGCATCCAAGACAACTGTCTAAGTGTTTGCCAGCTGTTTTAGAAAAAAAAATTTTTTCATCGTACTAAGTTTTAACAAAGGCTTCAAACTAATTATTGGACAAAGTTTATCAAATATGAAGGGAGGGAAATGCCTTCCAGGAAGTGTTTTAGGGATAAATGACCCAAAATTGTGTTCTTATGGGAGAAAATTCAGAAAACTCCTACCAAGGATTCGACTGTCCATGCAAGACCTTTACACTATCATATTTGCCATCGAATGTGTACGTTTTTGAAAGCAGTAACTGCAGCGTAAGCAACCAATGGATTCAAACCCGTGCCTTCCTGTATGCTGCTGTTTTTCTTAGTGTAAAATCTCTAAAATTAAAATACTTTTAGAATTTAAAAATCATCAAAAGAAATTATTGTAATTCATTCTTTCTTGGGCAGTGTTGATATTGATGATTTGTCGCTATATGGTCATTTTGTGCACACTTTGGATTGTTTAGACCGGGACCTACAGTTTAACGGGGATACCGAATCACTCACGAACATCTATACCACCGCCACGATTCGAACCTGAAGCATCAAAGGCCAGGCCGCTAGCCAATTAGACATTAGGCCGCTTGTCAGTGTTCAGTAACATGAAATGACTTCTTCTAGAAAAAGCAACTGCTTATAAATTTTTTCTCAACAAACATTGCATAGGTGAATATTTAATAAAGACTGTAATTTTATCGTGTTAATTTAATAAATTTAATTTTTTTAAATTTTATCGTATTAATTTAATAAATTTAATTTAAAAAAAATTTTATCGTATTAATATTTTTAGAATAAATAATTCTGTCCGGTTCAAAACCCAGAGCGAAGTGTAAACAATATGCTTGGCTTTTCTATCTTTTTTTAAGTCATTCATTTTTACTAAATGAGAATACAAAAATTCCTATTTCCATGAGCAAATTTTAAATAGTATTAAACGTAATTTTATTTATTATTTTTTTTTTAAGAAATTAAAATTATTTTTTGCTCCATCAGAACTTTACTTTACTTTCTTTTGATAAGTTTGGAATTAAAGGGAAGAAATACAATCATTTTACTGCGACAGTCAAAATTAGAAATTTTTTTTGGAGGAGAAAGGGAAAAATAATGTTCTTTACACATTTTTTAAATTTTTTTTTGTTAGAAAAGAAAAATAAAGAAGAATACTGAGATTCGGAAAAACATTTTTAATAATTAAACTTCATAATATATTCAGAGTTAAAAACGGAGTTAAATGTGATTAAATCGTTTTGAAAAGTTTTAATTTTTACCAAGTTTTTTAAGTTATCCTTAGTTTTAATTTCTACATAAGTAACAGATGCAATAAAAAATAACATATATCTGTATTTGAAAATGTAAATTTAAAATAATAAACAAATTGTTCTTACACTTCTTTATTATGCATATAGCTGAGAAGCAGAAAATTTTAAATTCAGCATTAAAACTTACTTTTAGTTATGTAAGTGCAAAATCTAAAGTAATAATAGTTAAAACCTTAACTATGTCAAAAGCATTAAAAAGTAACATTACAATACTACAGAAAAATTTAATACGTTCGAACGTTTCATAACATTCTGAAAATAAAAAAATAAATTTTTTTCGCGCGAATTCAAATAAAGATTGCCACAAAACTTTAATTATGCCAACAGCATTAAAAAGAAATTAATTATTTGAAAATTAAATGTAAGCAAGTAAAAGCAAATAAGCAAAGTAAATTTTTTTGTTGTTGTTTGCTTCATATTTTCATGGGTGGCAACATTATAACAATTGCTTATATTCTATATCAGTGGTCGAAATACAGCTATAAGAGTATTCTCGGAATAATCTATAATATTTCTGAATAATTATTAAAAAAATTGTATTTCTGTTTTTACTATTAAAAAAATTCTGCAAATAACAGTCAAAGTAACATTAAAATAGTCATTATATTGTTCAGAAAAAAAAGAAGTTACGAATTCCATTGATCTATTGTAACCCTAAAGAAATTGGTGAAATATTTCTGGTTGCAAGATTGGCGACTTCCTCAGGGTTGCAGTATTCTATTGCAACAGTGTTCTATTCGACTGCAACCAATTTTTCTATGGTTTCGCGATGCTGTTCTTGTTTTCTTCATTCATTTGATATGGTTATGCAAGGAAAGGTTTTAGTGAGGCAATAAAAGGATCGTTTCTTCCCCCAACAAAGGATATATCAAATTATAATGTAAGTTATTTTCTGATTTTTTTCCTTTCCTCTTTTTGTTCTATTTTAATATGTGTAATTATCATTCAAATTCATTTATTAGTGAATAATTTTGGTGTAATTTTAACGTAATAGTGATTATTATTGTTGTTAAAATGATACATTTTTTGTGAGTTAAAAAAAAAACAACAACATAATAATTTTGCTTGAATGCTACAAAAATTGGCTTAAAAGCGGTTTAGAAATAAAATTTGGGCAAAATGGTGATATATTTTATCGTTAAAGCAATAAAATTTGGCGCAAATTAAAACATTAAAGTTTTGTCATAATAGTGGTAAAAATTTGCCGTAAAGGGAATTTAGTGATACAGTTTTTAGCAGAATTGGGAATAATTCGCAGAATTTAGAATTTAGAATTTTTTAAAATTTTCGCGACATATAGCAGAATTCGAGGAATAAAATATTGCGTAATAGCTATTTGGTAACTAACGTTTACGTAATAGCAATTTTTGGCGAAATAGCATTTTTTCAACGACAACAAACTTCGGCAGCCTTTTTGTTTGTTTACTTGGCGACTTTGCATCCTGGCGATGGTTTGGCAAAAAAAGAAACAGGATTCTAGATTTCTATCTTTCAAACGTATGTAGAAAAACTCATCATATTCATTAAATTGTAGATTTTTCTTTACATTCCGCTTGTAAACAGCATCAAAATAATTGCTGCAGTTAAATGTAAACTGTAACTGGAGTTGCCATTTTGTTTGTTTAGGAGGGACTTGGCGAAAGCCACAAGGTAATAAAAATCGCCAAATAAACAAGCGGAACCTTAAAGTATAGAACTCCTTATAAGAGTAATATACTAATTTTTATTTGTTATGTTTAACATGGCCTAGTGATATTTGTTTTTTATTTAAGACGTTCAATGAATCTGCCTACTTTTTGTGAAATATTAAAAAATAGCATTACAAGTAGAAAAACCTTCTCACCTCTTCGCCCATCTTGTATTTGTGAATCTGCATCTCCCATTGCTGTCCTACCTAAAATCTGAACTGAAAATTTTGTGTTTTAAAAGAATCTAAAACTAGGAAAATCTTTTAAACTGAGGAATGTTATTGATTACTAATCTGTGATGTGTTTTATTTATTGTTTTCGTATATTCACGTGCCGTTATTGAAAAAATAAGCAGAAAACTTTTTGAGACTTTTGCTACGACTGAGTTATAACAAATTTATTTTCAGTATTTATAAAGTTAATTTTTATATGATTAATTAAAAAATGTCAGATCAAAAATAGTATGCATATATAACGAAAAGATAAACTACAACGAGTCGTTTTATAATATTTTAATTTATTTTCAATATAAAGAAAAATTATTTAACTTTAACTTGAAATATAATTTCTTTATATACTCTATTTGATTACTATTACGTTTTATATCCCATTTCATGATAACTTTTCAGAAAATGGATACAAATTTGTAACAGTCACATTTTACTCTGTCCTATCAGAGCAAATCTGTGGTATAATAAAAAATAGTTTTCAAATGTCCCTCTAAAATGGCCATCTTGACGTAAAGTCTTGGGTCTAGAGTTCATTATTGTACTCCCCCCTCCCCATGGGCTTTCCTCGCTCGGTTTTATTGCAAAATTTAGACTTTTGATTGGACATGACTTTTTACAATGACATCTCGCCGTATCGGCATGGCCAATATTCCTGACTGTGCCCTATGTTCTTCAGGCACTTTTATCGATTTTACAGATTTGACAAGCTGCCTTGCTCTCTTTTATGAACTGTTCTCCAAACAACAATGCTGGTTTTTATTGGGCTGCCAGAGGGCTCATGGCCGATATGGCCTCTACCTCGATGTAGGAAAAACATGATCACTTTTCATCGTCTTTCCAGTTCACAGAGTATGTTGGCCAGTAAGGGCTTTAAATCTTTGTCTTACTTGCGAAGAAACATGGTGAGAGGTAAAAAAAAAATAATTTAAGGTCAAAATAAAGAAATCTACAAAACATACAAATAAGGCAATATATCGCTTTATAAAATATGATGGAAATAAGGCAATTGATCACTTTCAAAAAGTACATAATCCTAAATTCAACAAAAGTAAAGATTATGACAATTGTGGAAATTTATTTTATTATTATTTATTTTAATGAAAGAAATCTGTTTTGTAAGAAATCTAATTTGTAAGCAATCGGTTTTTTAAGAAATCTGATTTGTAAGAAATTTGTTTCGTAAGAAATCTGCTAAGTTAGCTATAATTCCACTTGAGATATGGCTGGCTTATTTTAATAATCAATAGAATTAATAAAGTATGGATTAAAAACAGAAATTTTCATATATAGGTAATCTAGATGAAAGCTTTTTGCATTTGAAAACGAATGGTAAATATCAAGTTAAGTGTCTTTTGTTGTCTTTCGTTTCATATTGTTTTTAGTTTATTTAAAATGATAGCAAAATAATATACAGTCAACCCTATTTCTAATAGAAAACTGAACAGAGTTAAATGTCTGCGTTTGACATGTTTAAGAGAATTGTAAAGCTATACATTGTACGAAGGGGTAGAGCATAGATTTTCAAGATTTTTATCTTAAACTTAGCCTTACATTCTTCTTCATTGGCGCAACAGCCGCATGGTGGGCCAAGGCCGTCTACCTACTAGCAAATTTCGAGGCTGCAGATGCTTTCCTTTTACAGGGTAGAATTGTCAGCCCCATGGTCAACGCTCTACAGTCCTATCAGACTTGAACTGCAGTTTAAAGTGGATTCCGAACCACTAAAAGCATCCATGGCACCGCCGGGACTCGAATCCGAAACCTGTGGCACCATTCTCCAGAGCGTTAGTCACTCGGCTATGAGGCCCCAGATCTGACCTAATTTATTAAAATGGTATATAACACACACATAATACAGTGACCTTCGTTCTTTCATATTATTGGCTTCCAGAATTTACAAAACAAATAAACGAAAACAGCGTTTATCAAACATTTCATCCCCAAGCTCCATTCCAATTTGTTGTTCTAAACATTGTTAACAAAACCACCATAGATCATATCTTTGTAAGAAAGTTTCTCCTTATCAAAATATTACAGTTTCATTGCAAACCCACACAAACACCATTTTTCTTTATTATGCCCTTCTTGCCTTGAGAACCCTGAACACTCCCGTTTATGGAAGAGATGAACTCAAGTGTGTATGTGTCACAACTGCTCAAAAAGATCACGGCCTTCTTGAAATCGAGACCCGTTTTATCAGTGGACTAATTAAACGGCTCGACCATGTCCGTCATTGTAAATAGAATAGTGAAGCATCATCCCCCACGCAGACTGGAAAAGTGACGATTATAATCCAGCAAAAATAACAAACTCACGTCAACCGTTTCGTGTAATTCATGTCCACGCCTTCGCCATCACTTCACTAGATTAACTTTATACCACGGCCACCACGGGTGTTCTGTTTGTTTGTATTTGAGTGCGACTCCCTGAATCATGATGCACAGACTTGCGAAATCAAAGGGCTGCATGATCTCATTGTCACTTGCTTGCTTGTCTCATAATAAATGTCAACATTCTCTTTATCTATCTGTCTCTCTATATATGAATATAATAAAACTATAGATATTTCAAATAGATATTTTTATATTCATGCTTTAAAGCATTTGTTCACATATATGTACTGATCCAAGCAGATTTGAACACTTTATTATGTATTATTTAGCAACAACATCTTCTTGGTTGAACGCAATTTTAAAATGTATACTAATATGCAAATGTATACAATTTTACAAATGTAAGCAATTTTAGAAAAGTAATACAATTTAAACAATTTTAAAATGTATACTAATATGCAAATGTATACAATTTTACAAATGTAAGCAATTTTAGAAATGTGATACAATTTAAACAATTTTAGAAATGTAATGCAATTTAAACAATTTTAGAAATGTAATGCAATTTAAACAAATGTATACAACTGTAAAATATAAATAT
>BPLQ01012501.1:0-50500 GCA_021605075.1 Caerostris darwini | reverse complement strand
CAAATGGCTCATGATGAAAGAACATGCCGATGTCTTCCTTTCTGAATAATAGCTGATTAAAAGCACTTTCTGAAGCCTTTTTTATCATTTTTTTTTTTTTGACATCAGATGCCTGCGTTCAAATCCCGGTACAGTGTTAAAGTAATAATTGATGAATAGGTGCAGACTGGGTAGGTTAGTGATTGATCTTTGTATCTAAACAAATGGCCATGATGAAAGAACATGCCGATGTCTTCCTTTCTGAATAATAGCTGATTAAAAGCACTTTCTGAAGCCTTTATTTATCATTTTTTTTTTTTTGACATTCATGAATTTTGGTAATATTTATATTTTAAAAATTATTGGTTTGGATATTTTAATTACTCGTCTCATGTAGCCCACTGGTTAGTGAAGTGCTGCTGGAGGTCAGATGCCTGCGTTTAAATCCCGGTACAGTGTTAAAAGTAATAATGCCGAATAGAAAGACAGACTGGGTAGGTTAGTGATTGATCTTTGTATCTAAACAAATGGCTCATGATGAAAGAACATGCCGAGCTCTCCTATTCTGAATAATAGTTTATTAAAAGCACTTTCTGAAGCCGTCTATTTTTTTTTTTTGACATTCATGAATTTTGGTAATATTTATATTTTAAAAATTATTGGTTTGGATATTTTATTTACTCGTCTTTGGTAGCCCACTGGTTAGTGAAGTGCTGTGGGAGAACAGATGCCTGCGTTCAAATCCCGGTACAGTGTTAAAAGATACTAGGTCAAAAGTAATACGTGCCGAATAGAGAGACTGGGTAGGTTAGTGATTGATCTTTGTATCTAAACAAATGGCTCATGATGAAAGAACATGCCGATGTCTTCCTTTCTGAATAATAGCTGATTAAAAGCACTTTCTGAAGCCTTTATTTATCATTTTTTTTTTTTTTTTTTCACATTCATGAATTTTGGTAATATTTATATTTTAAAAATTATTGGTTTGGATATTTTAATTACTCGTCTCATGTAGCCCACTGGTTAGTGAAGTGCTGTGGGAGGTCAGATGCCTGCGTTTAAATCCCGGTACAGTGTTAAAAGTAATAATTGCCGAATAGACAGACTGGGTAGGTTAGTGATTGATCTTTGTATCTAAACAAATGGCTCATGATGAAAGAACATGCCGATGTCTTCCTTTCTGAATAATAGCTGATTAAAAGCACTTTCTGAAGCCTTTATTTATCATTTTTTTTTTTGACATTCATGAATTTTGGTAATATTTATATTTTAAAAATTATTGGTTTGGATATTTTAATTACTCGTCTCATGTAGCCCACTGGTTAGTGAAGTGCTGCTGGAGGTCAGATGCCTGCGTTTAAATCCCGGTTAAAAGTAAGGTTAAAAGTAATAGCTGCATCTTTGTATCTAAACAAATGGCTCATGATGAAGAACATGCCGATGCTTCGGTAATAGCTGATTAAAAGCACTTTCTGAAGCCTTTATTTTTTTTTTTGACATTCAGAATTTGTTATTTATATTTTAAAAAAAATTATTGGTTTGGATATTTTAAATACTCGTCTCATGTAGCCCACTGAATTACAGTGTTAAAAGTAATACGTGCCGAATAGAAGACTGGGTAGGTAGTGATTGATCTTTGTATCTAAACAAATGGCTCATGATGAAAGAACATGCCGATGTCTTCCTTTCTGAATAATAGCTGATTAAAAGCACTTTCTGAAGCCTTTTTTTTTCATTTTTTTTTTTTTTTTTTTTTGACATTCATGAATTTTGGTAATATTTATATTTTAAAAATTATTGGTTTGGATATTTTAATTACTCGTCTTATGTAGCCCACTGGTTAGTGAAGTGCGTTGTGAGGTCAGATGCCTGCGTTCGAATCCCGGTACAGTGTTAAAAGATACTAGGTTAAAAGTAATAGGTGCCGAATAGAGAGACTGGGTAGGTTAGTGATTGATCTTTGTATCTAAACAAATGGCTCATGATGAAAGAACATGCCGATGTCTTCCTTTCTGAGTAATAGCTGATTAAAAGCACTTTCTGAAGCCTTTTTTTTTTTTATTTTTTTTTTTTTTTTTGACATTCATGAATTTCGGTAATATTTATATTTTAAAAATTATTGGTTTGGATATTTTAATTACTCGTCTTATGTAGCCCACTGGTTAGTGAAGTGCTGTGGGAGGTCAGATGCCTGCGTTTAAATCCCGGTACAGTGTTAAAAGTAATAGGTGCCGAATAGACAGACTGGGTAGGTTAGTGATTGATCTTTGTATCTAAACAAATGGCTCATGATGAAAGAACATGCCGATGTCTTCCTTTCTGAATAATAGCTGATTAAAAGCACTTTCTGAAGCCTTTATTTTTATTTTTTTTTTTTTCATGAATTTTGGTAATATTTATATTTTAAAAATTATTGGTTTGGATATTTTAATTACTCGTCTCATGTAGCCCACTGGTTAGTGAAGTGCTGTGGGAGGTCAGATGCCTGCGTTTAAATCCCGGTACAGTGTTAAAAGTAATAGGTGCCGAATAGAGAGACTGGGTAGGTTAGTGATTGATCTTTGTATCTAAACAAATGGCTCATGATGAAAGAACATGCCGATGTCTTCCTTTCTGAGTAATAGCTGATTAAAAGCACTTACTGAAGCCTTTTTTTTTTTTTGACATTCATGAATTTCGGTAATATTTATATTTTAAAAATTATTGGTTTGGATATTTTAATTACTCGTCTCATGTAGCCCACTGGTTAGTGATGTGCTGTGGGAGGTCAGATGGCTGCGTTTAAATCCCGGTACAGTGTTAAAAGTAAATAGTTGCCGAATAGAGAGACTGGGTAGGTTAGTGATTGATCTTTGTATCTAAACAAATTGGCTCATGATGAAAGAACATGCCGATGTCTTCCTTTCTGAGTAATAGCTGATTAAAAGCACTTTCTGAAGCCTTTATTTACATTTTTTTTTTTTTTTTTTGACATTCATGAATTTCGGTAATATTTATATTTTAAAAATTATTGGTTTGGATATTTTAATTACTCGTCTTATGTAGCCCACTGGTTAGTGAAGTGCGGTGGGAGGTCAGATGCCTGCGGTCAAATCCCGTACAGTGTTAAAAGATACTAGGTTAAAAGTAATAGCTGCCGAATAGAGAGACTGGGTAGGTTAGTGATTGATCTTTGTATCTAAACAAATGGCTCATGATGAAAGAACATGCCGATGTCTTCCTTTCTGAATAATAGCTGATTAAAAGCACTTTCTGAAGCCTTTATTTATCATTTTTTTTTTTTTTGACATTCATGAATTTTGGTAATATTTATATTTTAAAAATTATTGGTTTGGATATTTTAATTACTCGTCTCATGTAGCCCACTGGTTAGTGAAGTGCTGTGGGAGGTCAGATGCCTGCGTTTAAATCCCGGTACAGTGTTAAAAGTAATACGTGCCGAATAGAAAGACTGGGTAGGTTAGTGATTGATCTTTGTATCTAAACAATTGGCTCATGATGAAAGAACATGCCGATGTCTTCCTTTCTGAATAATAGCTGATTAAAAGCACTTTCTGAAGCCTTTATTTATCATTTTTTTTTTTTTGACATTCATGAATTTTGGTAATATTTATATTTTAAAAATTATTGGTTTGGATATTTTAATTACTCGTCTCATGTAGCCCACTGGTTAGTGAAGTGCGGTGGGAGGTCAGATGCCTGCGGTCAAATCCCCGTACAGTGTTAAAAGATACTAGGTTAAAAGTAATAGCTGCCGAATAGAGAGACTGGGTAGGTTAGTGATTGATCTTTGTATCTAAACAAATGGCTCATGATGAAAGAACATGCCGATGTCTTCCTTTCTGAATAATAGCTGATTAAAAGCACTTTCTGAAGCCTTTATTTATCATTTTTTTTTTTTTTTTTTTGACATTCATGAATTTTGGTAATATTTATATTTTAAAAATTATTGGTTTGGATATTTTAATTACTCGTCTCATGTAGCCCACTGGTTAGTGAAGTGCTGCTGGAGGTCAGATGCCTGCGTTTAAATCCCGGTACTGTGTTAAAAGTAATAATTGATGAATAGACAGACTGGGTAGGTTAGTGATTGATCTTTGTATCTAAACAAATGGCTCATGATGAAAGAACATGCCGATGTCTTCCTTTCTGAATAATAGCTGATTAAAAGCACTTTCTGAAGCCTTTATTTATTTTTTTTTTTTTTTGACATTCATGAATTTTGGTAATATTTATATTTTAAAAATTATTGGTTTGGATATTTTAATTACTCGTCTCATGTAGCCCACTGGTTAGTGAAGTGCTGTGGGAGGTCAGATGCCTGCGTTTAAATCCCGGTACAGTGTTAAAAGTAATACGTGCCGAATAGAAAGACTGGGTAGGTTAGTGATTGATCTTTGTATCTAAACAATTGGCTCATGATGAAAGAACATGCCGATGTCTTCCTTTCTGAATAATAGCTGATTAAAAGCACTTTCTGAAGCCTTTATTTATCATTTTTTTTTTGACATTCATGAATTTTGGTAATATTTATATTTTAAAAATTATTGGTTTTGACTTTTTAACTATTCGTCTTATGTAGCGCACTGGTTAGTGAAGTGCGGTGGGAGGTCAGATGCCTGCGGTCAAATCCCCGTACAGTGTTAAAAGATACTAGGTTAAAAGTAATAGCTGCCGAATAGAGAGACTGGGTAGGTAAGTGATTGATATTTGTATCGAAACAAATGGCTCATGATGAAAGAACATGCCGATGTCTTCCTTTCTGAGTAATAGCTGATTAAAAGCACTTACTGAAGCCTTTTTTCTTTTTTGACATTCATGATTTTCGGTAATATTTATATTTTAAAAATTATTGGTTTGGATATTTTAATTACTCGTCTCACGTAGCCCACTGGTTAGTGATGTGCTGTGGGAGGTCAAATGGCTGCGTTTAAATCCCGGTACAGTGTTAAAAGTAATAGTTGCCGAATAGAGGGACTGGGTAGGTTAGTGATTGATCTTTGTATCTAAACAAATGGCTCATGATGAAAGAACATGCCGATGTCTTCCTTTCTGAATAATAGCTGATTAAAAGCACTTTCTGAAGCCTTTATTTATTTTTTTTTTTGACATTCATGAATTTTGGTAATATTTATATTTTAAAAATTATTGGTTTGGATATTTTAATTACACGTCTCATGTAGCCCACTGCTTAGTGAAGTGCTGCTGGAGGTCAGATGCCTGCGTTTAAATCCCGGTACAGTGTTAAAAGTAATAATTGATGAATAGACAGACTGGGTAGGTTAGTGATTGATCTTTGTATCTAAACAATTGGCTCATGATGAAAGAACATGCCGATGTCTTCCTTTCTGAATAATAGCTGATTAAAAGCACTTTCTGAAGCCTTTATTTATTTTTTTTTTTTTTTTGACATTCATGAATTTTGGTAATATTTATATTTTAAAAATTATTGGTTTTGACTTTTTAACTATTCGTCTTATGTAGCGCACTGGTTAGTGAAGTGCGGTGGGAGGTCAGATGCCTGCGGTCAAATCCCCGTACAGTGTTAAAAGATACTAGGTTAAAAGTAATAGCTGCCGAATAGAGAGACTGGGTAGGTTAGTGATTGATCTTTGTATCTAAACAAATGGCTCATGATGAAAGAACATGCCGATGTCTTCCTTTCTGAATAATAGCTGATTAAAAGCACTTTCTGAAGCCTTTATTTATTTTTTTTTTTTTTTTGACATTCATGAATTTTGGTAATATTTATATTTTAAAAATTATTGGTTTGGATAGTTTAATTACTCGTCTTATGTAGCCCACTGGTTAGTGAAGTGCGGCGGGAGGTTAGATTCAAGCGTTTAAATCCCGGTACAGCGTTAAAAGATACTAGGTTAAAAGTAATAGGTGCCGAACAGAGGGACTGGGCAGGCTAGTGATTCATCTTTGTATCGAAACAAATGGCTCATTATGAAGGAACATGCCGAGCTCTTCCTTTCTGAGTAATAGCTGATTAAACACTTTCTGAAGCTTTTTTTTTTTTTTTTTGACATTCATGAATTTTGGTAATATTTATATTTTAAAAATTATTGGTTTGGATATTTTAATTACTCGTCTTATGTAGCCCACTGGTTAGTGAAGTGCATCGTGAGGTCAGATGCCTGCGTTCAAATCCCGGTACAGTGTTAAAAGATACTAGGTTAAAAGTAATAGGTGCCGAATAGAGAGACTGGGTAGGTTAGTGATTGATCTTTGTATCTAAACAAATGGCTCATGATGAAAGAACATGCCGATGTCTTCCTTTTCTGAATAATAGCTGATTAAAAGCACTTTCTGAAGCCTTTATTTATCATTTTTTTTTGACATTCATGAATTTTGGTAATATTTATATTTTAAAAATTATTGGTTTGGATATTTTAATTACTCGTCTCATGTAGCCCACTGGTTAGTGAAGTGCTGTGGGAGGTCAGATGCCTGCGTTTAAATCCCGGTACAGTGTTAAAATACTAGTAATAATAGTGCCGAATAGAAAGACTGGGTAGGTTAGTGATTGATCTTTGTATCTAAACAAATGGCTCATGATGAAAGAACATGCCGATGTCTTCCTTTCTGAATAATAGCTGATTAAAAGCACTTTCTGAAGCCTTTATTTATTTTTTTTTTTTTTTTTTGACATTCATGAATTTTGGTAATATTTATATTTTAAAAATTATTGGTTTGGATATTTTAATTACTCGTCTCATGTAGCCCACTGGTTAGTGAAGTGCTGTGGGAGGTCAGATGCCTGCGTTTAAATCCCGGTACAGTGTTAAAAGTAATAATAGGTGCCGAATAGAAAGACTGGGTAGGTTAGTGATTGATCTTTGTATCTAAACAAATGGCTCATGATGAAAGAACATGCCGATGTCTTCCTTTCTGAATAATAGCTGATTAAAAGCACTTTCTGAAGCCTTTATTTATCATTTTTTTTTTTTTTGACATTCATGAATTTTGGTAATATTTATATTTTAAAAATTATTGGTTTGGATATTTTAATTACTCGTCTCATGTAGCCCACTGGTTAGTGAAGTGCTGTGGGAGGTCAGATGCCTGCGTTTAAATCCCGGTACAGTGTTAAAAGTAATAGGTGCCGAATAGAGAGACTGGGTAGGTTAGTGATTGATCTTTGTATCTAAACAAATTGCTCATGATGAAAGAACATGCCGATGTCTTCCTTTCTGAATAATAGCTGATTAAAAGCACTTTCTGAAGCCTTTATTTATTTTTTTTTTTTTTTTGACATTCATGAATTTTGGTAATATTTATATTTTAAAAATTATTGGTTTGGATATTTTAATTACTCGTCTCATGTAGCCCACTGGTTAGTGAAGTGCTGTGGGAGGTCAGATGCCTGCGTTTAAATCCCGGTACAGTGTTAAAAGTAATAATAGCTGCCGAATAGACAGACTGGGTAGGTTAGTGATTGATCTTTGTATCTAAACAAATGGCTCATGATGAAAGAACATGCCGATGTCTTCCTTTCTGAATAATAGCTGATTAAAAGCACTTTCTGAAGCCTTTATTTATTTTTTTTTTTTTTTTTTGACATTCATGAATTTTGGTAATATTTATATTTTAAAAATTATTGGTTTGGATATTTTAATTACTCGTCTCATGTAGCCCACTGGTTAGTGAAGTGCTGTGGGAGGTCAGATGCCTGCGTTTAAATCCCGGTACAGTGTTAAAAGTAATTAAAAGTAGTGCCGAATAGACAGACTGGGTAGGTTAGTGATTGATCTTTGTATCTAAACAAATGGCTCATGATGAAAGAACATGCCGATGTCTTCCTTTCTGAATAATAGCTGATTAAAAGCACTTTCTGAAGCCTTTATTTATTTTTTTTTTTTTTTGACATTCATGAATTTTGGTAATATTTATATTTTAAAAATTATTGGTTTGGATATTTTAATTACTCGTCTCATGTAGCCCACTGGTTAGTGAAGTGCTGTGGGAGGTCAGATGCCTGCGTTTAAATCCCGGTACAGTGTTAAAAGTACTAGGTTAAAAGTAATAGTGCCGAATAGAGAGACTGGGTAGGTTAGTGATTGATATTTGTATCTAAACAAATGGCTCATGATGAAAGAACATGCCGATGTCTTCCTTTCTGAATAATAGCTGATTAAAAGCACTTTCTGAAGCCTTTTTTTTTTTTTTTTTTTTGACATTCATGAATTTTGGTAATATTTATATTTTAAAAATTATTGGTTTGGATATTTTAATTACTCGTCTTATGTAGCCCACTGGTTAGTGAAGTGCGGTGGGAGGTCAGATGCCTGCGTTTAAATCCCGGTACAGTGTTAAAAGTACTAGGTTAAAAGTAATAGGTGCCCAATAGAGAGACTGGGTAGGTTAGTGATTGATCTTTGTATCTAAACAAATGGCTCATGATGAAAGAACATGCCGGGCTTCTCTTTTCTGAGCAATAGCTGATTAAAAGCACTTTCTGAAGCCGTATTTTTATTTATTTTTATTTTTTTGACATTCATGAATTTCGGTAATATTTATATTTTAAAAATTATTGGCTTGGATATTTTAAATTCTCGTCTTATGTAGTCCACTGGTTAGTGAAGTGCATTGTGAGGGCAAATGCCTACGTTCGGATCCCGGTACAGTGTTAAGAGATACTAGGTTAAACGTAATAGGTGCCGAATAGAAAGACTCCGTAGGTTAGTGATTGATCTTTGTATCTAAACAAATGGCTCATGATGAAAGAACATGCCGGGCTTCTTCTGAGCAATAGCTGATTAAAAGCACTTTCTGAAGCCGTATTTTTTTTTTTTTTTTTTTTGACATTCATGAATTTCGGTAATATTTATATTTTAAAAATTATTAGTTTGGATATTTTAAGCACTCGTCTTATGTAGTCCAGTGGTTAGTGAAGTGCGTTGTGAGGTCAGATGCCTGCGTGCAAATCTCGGTACAGCGTTAAATGATACTAGGTTAACAGTAATAGGTGCCAAATAGAGAGACTCCGCAGGTTAGTGATTGATCTTTGTATCTAAACAAAGGGCTCATGATGAAAGAACATGCCAGGATCTTCCTTTAATTTTTTTTTTTTTTTTTTTTGACATTCATGAATTTCGGTAATATTTATATTTTAAAAATTATTGGTTTGGATATTTTAAGTACTCGTCTTATGTAGTCCACTGGTTAGTGAAGTGCATTGTGAGGGCAGATGCCTGCGTTCGAATCCCGGTACAGTGTTAAAAGATACTAGGTTAAAAGTAATAGGTGCCGAATAGAGAGACTCCGTAGGTTAGTGATTGATCTTTGTATCTAAACAAATGGCTCATGATGAAAGAACATGCCGGGCTTCTCTTTTCTGAGCAATAGCTGATTAAAAGCACTTTCTGAAGCCGTTTTTTTATTTATTTTTATTTTTTTGACATTCATGAATTTCGGTAATATTTATATTTTAAAAATTATTGGTTTGGATATTTTAAGTACTCGTCTTATGTAGTCCACTGGTTAGTGAAGTGCGTTGTGAGGGCAGATGCCTGCGTTCGAATCTCGGTACAGTGTTAAAAGATACTAGTTTAAAAGTAATAGGTGCCGAATAGAGAGACTGGGTAGGTTAGTGATTGATCTTTGTATCTAAACAAATGGCTCATGATGAAAGAACATGCCGGGCTTCTCTTTTCTGAGCAATAGCTGATTAAAAGCACTTTCTGAAGCCGTTTTTTTATTTATTTTTTTTTTTTTGACATTCATGAATTTCGGTAATATTTATATTTTAAAAATTATTGGTTTGGATATTTTAAGTACTCGTCTTATGTAGTCCACTGGTTAGTGAAGTGCGTTGTGAGGGCAGATGCCTGCGTTCGAATCCCGGTACAGTGTTAAAAGATACTAGGTTAAAAGTAATAGGTGCCGAATAGAGAGACTCCGTAGGTTAGTGATTGATCTTTGTATCTAAACAAATGGCTCATGATGAAAGAACATGCCGGGCTTCTCTTTTCTGAGCAATAGCTTTAAAAGCACTTTCTGAAGCCGTTTTTTTTTTTTTTTTGACATTCATGAATTTCGGTAATATTTATATTTTAAAAATTATTGGCTTGGATATTTTAAGTACTCGTCTTATGTAGTCCACTGGTTAGTGAAGTGCATTGTGAGGGCAGATGCCTGCGTTCGAATCCCGGTACAGTGTTAAAAGATACTAGGTTAAAAGTAATAGGTGCCGAATAGAGAGACTGGGTAGGTTAGTGATTGATCTTTGTATCTAAACAAATGGCTCATGATGAAAGAACATGCCGGGCTTCTCTTTTCTGAGCAATAGCTGATTAAAAGCACTTTCTGAAGCCGTATTTTTTTTTTTTTTTGACATTCATGAATTTCGGTAATATTTATATTTTAAAAATTATTGGTTTGGATATTTTAAGTACTCGTCTTATGTAGTCCACTGGTTAGTGAAGTGCGTTGTGAGGTCAGATGCCTGCGTGCAAATCTCGGTACAGTGTTAAAAGATACTAGGTTAAAAGTAATAGGTGCCGAATAGAGAGACTCCGTAGGTTAGTGATTGATCTTTGTATCTAAACAAATGGCTCATGATGAAAGAACATGCCGGGCTCTTCTTTTCTGAGTAATAGCTGATTAAAAGCACTTTCTGAAGCCGTTTTTTTTTTTTTTTTTTTTTTTGACATTCATGAATTTCGGTAATATTTATATTTTAAAAATTATTGGTTTGGATATTTTAAGTACTCGTCTTATGTAGTCCACTGGTTAGTGAAGTGCATTGTGAGGGCAGATGCCTGCGTTCGAATCCCGGAACAGTGTTAAGAGATACTAGATTAAATGTAATAGGTGCCGAGTAGAGAGACTGGGTAGGTTAGTGATTGATCTTTGTATGTAAACAAATGGCTTATGATGAAAGAACATGCCGGGCCTCTCTTTTCTGAGCAATAGCTGATTAAAAGCACTTTCTGAAGCCGTATTTTTATTTATTTTTATTTTTTTGACATTCATGAATTTCGGTAATATTTATATTTTAAAAATTATTGGCTTGGATATTTTAAATTCTCGTCTTATGTAGTCCACTGGTTAGTGAAGTGCATTGTGAGGGCAAATGCCTACGTTCGGATCCCGGTACAGTGTTAAGAGATACTAGGTTAAACGTAATAGGTGCCGAATAGAAAGACTCCGTAGGTTAGTGATTGATCTTTGTATCTAAACAAATGGCTCATGATGAAAGAACATGCCGGGCTTCTCTTTTCTGAGCAATAGCTGATTAAAAGCACTTTCTGAAGCCGTATTTTTTTTTTTTTTTTTTTTTTTTTTGACATTCATGAATTTCGGTAATATTTATATTTTAAAAATTATTGGTTTGGATATTTTAATTACTCGTCTTATGTAGTCCACTGGTTAGTGAAGTGCGTTGTGAGGGCAGATGCCTGCGTTCGAACTTCGGTACAGTGTTAAAAGATAGTAGTTTAAAAGTAATAGGTGCCGAATAGAGAGACTGGGTAGGTTAGTGATTGATCTTTGTATCTAAACAAATGGCTTATGATGAAAGAACATGCCGAGCTCTTCTTTTCTGAGAAATAGCTGATTAAAAGCGCTTCCTGAAGACATTTTTTTTTTTTTTTTTTTTTTTGACATTCATGAATTTCGGTAATATTTATATTTTACAAATTATTGGTTTGGATATTTTAATTACTCGTCTTATGTAGTCCACTAGGTTTGTCAAGTGCGTTGTGAGGGCAGATGCCTGCGTTCGAATCTCGGTACAGTGTTAAAAGGTACTAGGTTAAAATTAATCGGTGCCGAATAGAGAGATTGGTTTGGTTAGTGAGTCATATCTATATGGGAACTTTTGGGTGATGATGAAAGAATAATTGCGTGTATTTGGGGTTTTTTTTTTTTTTTTTTTTTTTTGGTTAAATGCACTTTCTGAAGCCTTTTATAGATATGAGTTTTGATAATATTTATATTTTAAAAATTATTCGTTTGGATATTCACGTTAGTCGTCTTACGTGCACAACTGGTTAGAGAATTGCGGTGTGATGTTAGATGCATGTGTTGAAATCCTAGTTACTGATTGATTTTTATATGAATCATGATGAAAGAATATGCGCGTTTTTTCTTTTCTGATTGTTACATGATTAAAAAAGACTTACTTAAACCGTTATTTCTATATATATATATGAATATCGATAATATATACTTTGCACTATTGATATGGATAATCCAACTCCTCTCTTATGAAGTCAATTGGTTAGAAAAAGATTAAAATAATGACAATGACAAGTGCAGAGTGGGGAAACTTGGTAGATTTTTGATCCATATTTCAACATAAGCAAATGGCTCATGATGAAAGAGCCTCCATTTCCAACTCTGATTGTTACTCAATTAAAGAGATTTGCGATTTCTTTATTCAAGTTTTTCCTGCTGTTTAGTCATATGTTTAGTGCAGTGAAGTGCGAAGTTCCATGTCTATGTTCAAGTATCCGTATTGAAGATACGGGGCTAAAAGCTCAATATATTATATGTGATAAGTGTCAATATGAGCAGGCTCCAACTTAAATTAATCTGCTTTTGAACGTAAACGTCTTATGCTTAAAGAAAATCTACTTTGAACCATGATTTTTGCTTGATTAAAAAGACATTCTGCAGCCATTTTACTTTTACCCATATGAAATTCGATAACATATTTTTGTTTACTTTATAGATTTCGATATTCTGCTCCAAGGCACTATGTGATCAAGTGGATAGTGAAATAAATTGTGCGATTAAATTCCTGTGTTCATATCACAGCACAGTGTTAAAAGAAGCAGAAAACGCTTTGTTAAAGTATCGAAATATTGTCTGTGATACTAGGTGCCGAAAATGGATACTTGGAAGGTTTGTGATCTGTCTTGGAACATAAATGGCGCATGGTGAAATACAGTTCGTGTCCTTTTCTAATTGATTCTTGATAGTGAAGTCTTTTTTCTTTTACATATATCATTTTCGATAATAGATGTATATTTACACTATTGATTTTGTTATTCGTATTGGCCGTTCTATATAGTCCACTGGTTAGTGAAGCGCAATGTGAGGTTAAATACCTGTGTTCGAATCCCTGTACAGTGTTGAAGGGTGGCGAGTACGCTCAATTAAAAATTCAAAAAATTTCTGTAATAGTAGCCGATATGGTAAATCTCAGAAGGTAAGTGAATTAAAAAAGTTATAACATCTTTGGAGATAAGCAAATGGCTTATGATGAAAATCTGATTGTCTCCTGATTTAAAATACTTTCTGAAGCCTTTCTTCTTTTATGAATATGAATTTTAATGATATATACTTTTTACACTATTAATGTAGATAATCTAGTTCGTTGTGTTGTACAATCAATTGGATTGTTAAATGCATTACGACGATTCATGCTTGTTTTCAAATCTTAATGCAGTATTAGCTGATACCGAATATGTCCTCCTTAAAACTCAAATTAATGACTGTGATAAATTCCAGTAGGGGGTGTTTCAAACGTTGCGTCGCGCTATTTAGTCAACTTTTTAATAAAGAGCAATGTGAAGATAATTGTTAGTGTACACATCTCAGCATAATATCGATTGATGGCGATAATATTCGGTTATAACCTTAACATAACTTTTATGATAACCTTAAAATAACGTTTGTGTTTCGTTAAATCATTATAAAATGATAACTTTCATAAATTACCCATAGTTTTACAAATCAATGCGAGGATATGGGAGATATCAAAATCAAGCTGTCAATTGGAAGTTATCAAACAATCCAGTGGACGATTCCTTTCAATCAAGAAAATTTCGATTACAATTGATGCAAAAAAAAATCTATTAATAACTTTTCTGCACCAACGCCAGCGTACTGCTGTATATTATGATAAGTATATCTTCTATAAACTCATGAAACTGGTAATTATTAGGAGCATATGATCTGATATAATTATGATCTGATACTTACGGGACTGATTTAAATATTTCTGACATATCAAAGCATTTCAAGCACAAAGACTGTTGATGAATGATGCATTGTACAATTAATGTTTTTGAACCGCCGTCATTTTCTAGGTCCTTTGTAAGGGGATCATCGTTTTGCTTTTTCCAGATCTGTTTTTGTCACTGTTTAAAGTGACAATCCAGGTATACAATGCAGGTAGTGTCTGAAGTTGAGTGATGTAATAAAATTGTACGAATGGCTTCTGATGTAAGAATGCACACTTCTCTGATTATTACTTGATTAAAGAGACACTCTGAAGCCGTTCTCCTATCCACATAAAATTCGATAATATACACTCAAGAGCCAAAACATTATGACCACCTGTCAATAACGAGTTGGCCCACCTTTGGCGCGCAACACAGCTTCAACCCGCCTTGGCATGGATTAATACCACCACTTAATACCAGTTAAATACCACTTCCACCTGATCACGGGCCTTCCACGTCATCCAGGCGAGTTCAGTGCAAAATGTAGGGGTGGCCGTAATGTTCTGGTTCTTGAGTGTATGTTTATTTTTAAACTATTTGTTTGAGCCGTTCATCAAGTTGTGCATTCAAATGGTTAGTGTAGAGCACTACCAGTAGGTCACCAGTAAAGTCACTAGTAAGGATACGCTTTAAAAATTTCCATTGAAGATTGTTTTTCTGAATGACATTTTTAGCTTCTTTAAAAATATCATCACCAGCGGTCGTACCGTGATTGCTATGAACAGCAAGAAGCTCTTCTTACATTTCACAATTTTTATCTATCCATCGAATATAGAATGACATCTGGGCAGTATCTAAAATAACTGTTGACTCACCCAGGTCAAAAGGCAAACATTTTTGAGTGTTGATTTTTGTCAGACAGTTGAGTTAATTTATTTTCCGAAATATAATCTATTCTCCAATACATATTGTTTGTTGACAAATTAATATTTTTAAATAAATTAGCCTTTTCTAGACACGCTACTACTGTTCTACTGTTGCTGCAATCAAGCGATTCTTGATTAATTTGCCACCATTAAACGATTTCACATATTTTGCGATTGAATGAGCCAATCGGAAACTAGCACAAGTTTCAGCTGCTTTCTCAGCATTTACTGAGCACTGCTGAGTTAAAAATTGCCTTTTGAAGAATTATATTTTTCTAATCTTAGAATATTTATAAATCTGGAGTAATTCTGAGAATATTTAGTCTCAAAGAGATGTTTTATGTTGTATTATTTGTGAAGAGATACAGTTTCAATACAAATTTATTCAAATGTAAAATACTGATTTTCCCATTGTTCTTTAAATATAATACACTCATTATTTATTTTTCCATTTTTTCCATATTTATACAAAATCCCACAAAGATGAGTCATGAGATGACTTCAAACTAAAATAAGGAATTTATCGATCTGAACTTACAATTTTGAGCTATACTATAAAACACTTGGTTGTTTTCCGTATTCATACCATGCGCCATGAGTACATACATGCTTTTGCTGTGCTAAAAATTGATTCTGACTACTTCGACTAACCAAGTATAACTGACGTTTTTGGAGATTCCACTTCTGCTTAGAATATAGAGCTCAACCACTCTAGCGCAAGGTTTGCATTTCTGTAGCAATGTTATATCGTTGAAAGGTGACTGTAAATATCAACAAATTGATGCAGAGTGGAGTAGAATAGAGTTGTGTTTATGTATAATTTTTGTCGAAAACCTGAAAATAAAGTCTGGAAGAGGTGCAAATAGAAGACAACCATCTATATGTTGAGTGACTTAACAATAAAGCAATAGCATCTTTGAATATGTACAAACTGCTTTTGAGGAAATCAAAGTTTTCTTTCTCATTGTTACATGATTAAAAAGACGTTAATTTTTTCACAGACAGGAATTTCAATGATATGTATTTTATACACTGTTAATTCGTATATTCAATCAAGCTTATTGCGCTTTTTATTGAAATAGTAAGTGTGATGAACTTCCAAGATAGACATCTATGTATATATAATAATACATCATAATACCTCATCATATTACGACGATTAAATGAGTTTCTGAAGCCATTTTACTCTTACACCTATGAAATTCTATAATATATATGTTTTAAATATTATTGATTTGGATATTCTAATTCCCCGCGCTATGTCCCAGTGCAGTGTTAAAGGATGCTCGGTTAAAAGATCAAAATAATACAGAGTTTTTGCATACCGTACGTTAGTTACCATAGGACGTCCGTTAACTTTTTCTCCCTTGCACGCATGCTCATAGGAAATTATGTTTCCTATGAGCATGCGCGTTAGGGAGAAAAAGCTAACGGACGCCCTACGGTAACTAACGTACGGTATGCAAAAACTCTCTAATATGTGGATAGGCCCCGAATGGGGAGATTCGGTAGGTTAGTGATTCATCTTTATATGTAAACAAATGGCTCATGGTGAAAGAATATGCACGTTCAGTATTCTGATTGTTACTTAATTAAAAATGCTTTTTGAAGCCGGTTTTCTTTTACATATATGAATTTATTTATAATTTCGCTAATATTTATGTTTTAAAAATTATTGGTTGGGATATGCCAGTCACCTGATGCCAGTCACCTATGTAGTCAACTGATTAGTGAAGTGTTAGATGCCTGCGTTCAAATCCCAGTAGAGTGTTAAAGAATACTGGATTAAAAGATCAAAATAATCTGTGGATAAGTACCCAATGGGTATATGATGTATATATGGTAGTTTGAATATGAACATGCATATATATATATGAATATATTAAGTATGAATATATATATATGGTAGTTTAGTGATATGTCTTTGTTAACAATCAAATGGCTCGTGATGAAAGAACATGGCTATTTCAACTTGTTACTTGATTAAATAATCTTTCTGGTGCCGTTTTGCTTTTAAAAATATGAATTTCGATAATATAAATTTTTTACACTATTCATTAGGAACTGGGTTTAAATCCCGGTGCATTAAATGTATGAAAACCCGATTATAGGAGACTAAAGTTTGAAAATGATGTCTGCGATATGAGCCGATTTTTGGAGACTCAGAAGGTAAGTGACGTATTGAAAATATACGAATGACTTTTAATTAAAAAATGCTGCTTTTTCTGGTTGTTGCTTGATTAGAAAGACATTCTGAAGCCGTTTGTCTGTTACACACATGAAGTTTGATAATATAGTATTTTTACGCTATTAATTTGAACAGTTCTTCCTGCTGTAAGTGAAGCTCAGTACGAGTTTAGACGCATGAGTTCAAATCTTGCTGCAGTAATGCTGATAGGGGGAGACTCCAAAGGGGAATGACATAACGATATAATATTGCTATTTTGATATAAAAATAGATGATGGAACATGAAATCTCCTGTTTTCAGTCTTGATTAAAAAGGCATTCTGAAATCATCCTGACATGTGAATTTCTATTATATATATTTTTTAATCTATTTTTGAATATTTTAGTTCTTCGCGCTATTTAGTCAACTGGTTAATGAAGTTGAATGCGGTGTCAAATATCTGTGTGCATATCTCAGCATAGTATAGATGTATACCGACAATATTTGAATACAACATTTCTGGAAGGTGCTAATATGGGGCTCAACTGCTGAGTAAATTAAAAATAAAATAATAGTATCTTTAAATAAGTACGACTTCATTATGATTAAATCATACCCTCGCTCTGTGTGGTCCACTAGTTAGTGATAGGCAGTGTGACGTTAAATTCCTGTGTTCAAGGCTCTGGATGCAGAAGCCATTTTTCCTTTAAATATATAATTTTTTATAATATATATATTTTAAATTATTAATTTTGATATTCCGTTTCGCTGTGCGATATAGGAAACTGGCTAGTGAAGTGCTATGTGAAGCTCAATACCCGTGTTCGAATCCCGGGTTGCAGAAAAAGCTCAATTTAAAATCCGAATTAATGCTTGTAATAGATGTTGGTGCTTGGAAGCTTAGCTAGCCGTGTTTGATCATAAAAGGCTCATGATGAAATAAAGTAGGTTTGCTTCTTCTCTGAATGTTAATTGATTAAGAAGTCTTTCTGAAGCCGTTTTGCTTTTACATAGATAATTTTTTATAATATATATATTTGACACTATTAATTTTGATATTACATTTCGCTGTCCGATGTATTGAACTGCTTAGTGAAGTGCTATGTGAGGCTGACTACCTGTGTTCAAATCCAGTATGCAGAATACTCTCACTTTAAAAGCTCGATTAATGTTTGAGATAGGTGTTGGTACTTGGAAAATTAGCGATCTGTCTTTGTTCATAAAAGGCTCATGACGAAGTAATGTAGGGTGTTTTTCTCTCTGAATGTTTATTGATTAAAAAGTCTTTCTGAAGCCATTTTACTTCACATATATAATTTTTTATAATATATATATTTTACTCTATAATTTTGATATTTCATTTCGTTGTCCGATGTACTCAACTGGTTAGTGAAGTGCTATGTGAAGCTGACTCCCTGTGTTCAAATCCAGTATGCAGAATACGCTCACTTTAAAACCTCATTTATTGTTTGAAGGTTAGCGATAAGTCTTTGATCATAAATGGCTCATGAAGAAATAAAGTGGGTGCGCTTCTTCTCTGACTGTTAATTGATTAAAAAGTATTTCTGACGCCACTTTGCATTTACGTAGATAATTTTTTATACTATATATATTTTACTCTATAATTTTGATATTTCATTTCGTTGTCCGATGTACTCAACTGGTTAGTGAAGTGCTGTGTGAAGCTGACTCCGTGTGTCCAAATCCAGTATGCAGAATACGATCACTTTAAAATCTCATTTATTGTTTGAAGGTTAGCGATAAGTCTTTGATCATAAATGGCTCATGATGAGATAAAGTAGGTTTGCTTCTTCTCTGAATGTTAATTGATTAAGAAGTCTTTCTGAAGCAATTTTTCCTATTAATATATAATTTTTTATAATATATATGTTTTAAATTATTAATTTTGATATATTCAATTTCGCTGTGCTATATAGGCAACTGGCTATTGAAGTGCTATTTGAAGTTGAATACCTGTGTTCGAACCCCGGGTTGCAGAATAAGGCTCACTTTAAAATCCCAATTAATGTTTGTGATAGATGTTGGTGCTAGGACGCGTAGCGATCTGTCTTTGATAATAAAGGGCTCATGATGAAATAAAGGAGGGTTTTTTCTTTTCTGAATGTTAATTGATTAAGAAGTCTATCTGAAGCCATTTTGCTTTTAAATAGATAATTTTTGATAATACATAGATTTTAATCTATTAGTTTTTATATTCTATTTCGCTGTCCGATGTATTCAACTGGTCAATGAAGTGCTATGTGAAGCTGAATGCATGTGTTCAAATCCAGTATGCAGAATACGCTCACTTTAAAATCTCATTTATTGTTTGAAGGTTAGCGATAAGTCTTTGATCATAAATGGCTCATGAAGAAATAAAGTGGGTGCGCTTCTTCTCTGACTGTTAATGGATTAAAAAGTATTTCTGACGCCACTTTGCATTTACGTAGATAATTTTTTATAATATATATATTTTACTATATAATTTTGATATTTCATTTCGTTGTCCGATGTACTCAACTGGTTAGTGAAGTGCTGTGTGAAGCTGCCTCCCTTTGTTCAAATCCAGTATGCAGAATACGCTCACTTTAAAATTTCGTTTATTGTTTGAAGGTTAGCGTTCCGTCATTGATCATAAATGGCTCATGATGAAATAAAGTAGGTTTGCTTCTTCACTGAATGTTCATTGTTAAAGAAGTCTTTCTGAAGCCATTTTGCTTTTACATAGATAATTTTTTGTAATATATATATTTTACTGTATTAATTTTGATTTTCCATTTCGCTGTCCGATGTATTGAATTGGTTAGTGAAGTGCTATGTGCAGCTGAGTAACTGTGCTCAAATCCGGTATACAGAATACGCTCACTTTAAAATCTCGTTTATTGTTTGAAGGTTAGCGATCCGTCTTCGATAATAAATGGGTCATGATGAAATAAAGTAGGTTTGCTCCTTCTCTGAATGTTAATTGATTAAGAAGATTTTCTGAAGCCATTTTGCTTTTACATAGATAATTTTTTGTAATATATATATTTTACTCTATTAATTTTGATATTCCATTTCGTTGTCCGATGTACTCAACTGTTTAGTGTAGTGCCATGTGCAGCTGAATACCTGTCTTCAAATCCAGTATGCAGAACATGCTCACTTTAAAATCTCATTTATTGTTTGAAGGTGAGCGATAACTCTTTGATCTTAAATGGCTCATGATGAAATAAAGTGGGTTCGCTTCTTCTCTGAATGATAATTGATTAAGAAGTCTTTCTGAAGCCATTTTGCTTTTACATAGATAATTTTTTATAATATATATATTTTACTCTATTAATTTTGATATTCCGTTTCGCTGTCCGATGTATTGAACTGGTTAGTGAAGTGTTATGTGAATCTGACTCCCTGTGCTCAAATCCAGTATGCAGAATACGCTCACTTTAAAATCTCGATTAATGTTTGTGGTAGGTGTTGGTACCTGGGGATTAGCGATCCGTCATTGTTCATAAAAGGCTCATGACGAAGTAAGGTAGGGTTTATTCTTCTCTGAATGTTAATTCATTAAGATGTCTTTCTGAAGCCCTTTTGCTTTTATATAGGTAATTTTTTTATAATATATATATTTTACTGTATTAATTTTAATTTTCGATTTCGCTGTCCGATGTATTCAACTGGTTTGTGAAGTGCTATGTGCAGCTCAGTAACTGTGTTCAAATCAGGGTATACAGAATACGCTCACTTTAAAATCTCATTTATTGTTTGAAGGTTAGCGATAAGTCTTTGATCATAAATGGCTCATGATGAAATAAAGTGGGTTCGCTTCTTCTCTGAATGTTAATTGATTAAAACGACTTTCTGAAGCCATTTTGCTTTTACATAGATAATTTTTTATAATATATATATTTTACTCTATTAATTTTGATATTCCTTTTCGCTGTCCGATGTATTCAACCGGTTAGTGAAGTGCTATGTGCAGCCGAATACCTGTGTTCAAATCCAGTATGCACAATACGCTCACTTTAAAATCTCATTTATTGTTTGAAGGTTAGCGAAAAGTCTTTCATCATAAATGTCTCATGATGACATAAAGTGGGTTCGCTTCTTCTCTGAATGTTAATTGATTAAAAAGTCTTTCTGAAGCTATTTTGCATTTACGTAGATAATTTTTTATAATATATATATTTTACTCTATTAATTTTCATATTCCGTTTCGCTGTCCGATGTATTCAAACGGTTAGTGAAGTGCTATGTGAAGCTGACTCCCTGTGTTCAAATCCAGTATGCAGAATACGCTCACTTTAAAACATAATTTATTGTTTGAAGGTTAGCGATAAGTCTTTGATCACAAATGGCTCATTAGGAAATAAAGTGGGTTCGCTTCTGCTCTGAATGTTAATTGAATAAGAAGTCTTTCTGAAGCCGTTTTGCTTTTACATAGATAATTTTTTATAATATATATATTTTACTCTATTAATTTTGATATTCCATTTCGCTGTCCGATGTATTGAACTGGTTAGTGAAGTGTTATGTGCAGCTGTGTTCAAATCCAGTATGCAGAATACGCTCAACTTAAAATTTTCATTTTTTTTTGAAGGTTAGCGATTAGTCTTTGATCATAAATGGGTCATGATGAAATAAAGTAGGTTTGCTTCTTCTCTGAATGTTAATTGATTAAGAAGTTTTTCTGAAGCCATTTTGCTTTTACATAGATAATTTTTTATAATATATATATTTTACTCTATTAATTTTTATATTCTATTTTGCTGTCCGATGTATTCAACTGGTTAGTGAAGTTCTATGTGCAGCTGAATACCTGTGTTCAAATCCAGTATGCAGAATACGCTCATTTTAAAATCTTATTTATTGTTTGAAGTTCAGCGATCCGTCTTTGATCATAAATGCTGACGATGAAATAAAGTAGGTTTGCTTCTTCTCTGAATGTTAATCGATTAAGAGGTCTTTCTGAAGCCATTTTACTCTATTACTCTATTAATATATATATATAACCTTAACCTTAAAATAAGTTTTTTATAATATATATGTTTTAAATTATTAATTTTGATATATTCCATTTCGCTGTGCGATATAGGCAACTGGCTATTGATGTGCTATTTGAAGTTGAATACCTGTGTTCGAATCCCGGGTTGCAGAATAAGGCTCACTTTAAAATCCCAATTAATGTTTGTGATAGATGTTGGTGCCTGGACGCGTAACGATCCGTCTTTGATCATAAATGGCTCATGATGAAATAAAGTAGGGTTTTTTCTTTTCTGAATGTTAATTGATTAAGAAGTCTTTCCGAAGCCATTTTTCTTTTACACAGATAATTTTTTTATAATATATATATTTCACCCTATTAATTTTGATATTCCATTTCGCTGTTCGAAAGACTGTATTCAAGTGGTTAGGAAGTAGTATGTAAACCTGAATGCCTGTGTTCAAATACCGGCACAGTGTTTAAGGAAGATATAACACGCGCGGTATAATATGGTGTCTGTGATTGTTTGCTGGTATGAGAAGACTCAGACGATAAGTGACGTCTTTGAAGGAAATTGTAAGTTACGAATGAATTATGAGTGAAGTAAGTGACGAAGTAAATTACGACATATTTGAAACCAAACAAATGGCTTGTGATGAGAGAAAGCAGCTTCTCTTTTCTGATTGTTTCTTGATTAAACAGACTTTCTGAAGCCATTCTTCTTTTGTGCATATGAATTTTGATGATATATGCATTTTATACTATTGATTTAGATATTCCATTTCGCTGCGTTGTCAACTGGTCAATGAAGTGCAGTACGAGGATTCATGCCTTTCTTCAAATCTTAATGCAGAATTAACCGATACCGAATTTGTCCTCCTAAAACCTCAAAATAATATCTGTAATACGTTATATTTGTGATAGTCTCAAATGTTGCGTAGCTCTATTTACTCAACTTTTTAATGAAGGGGAATGCTAAGTTAAATGTTAGTGTCTATATCTTAGCACAAAATCGATGGACGCCGATAATAGAGAGTTTTTGCATACCGTACGTTAGTTACCGTAGGACGTCCGTTAGCTTTATCTCTCTAGCGCGCATGCTCATAGGAAATATAATTTCTTATGAGCATGCGCGCTAGGGAGAAAAAGCTAACGGACGTCCTACGGTAACTAACGTACGGTATGCAAACACTCTCTAATATTTGACTATAACCTTAAAATAGCGTTTGTGATAGGTTCTATTGTGCTGAACGGCTGAATAATTTAACAATAAAATATAGCATCTTTGAACATGAAACACTGGATTATGGCGAAATCAAAGCTCTCTTTCTGATTGTTACTTGTTTTAAAAGAGATTCTACACACATGAATTTCAATGTTATGTATTTTTTCAATGTTATATATTTTTAAAATTTTTTTCAGATCCAAGTACTTTATCCAGGACTGTTGATGAATGATACATTGTCCGATTAACGGTTTCAAAACAGAGTCAATTTCTTGGATATTTGATGAGATACCAACTTTTCAATTTTTCCACACACGTTTTTGTCACCGTTTAAAGTGTATCGCTAGTACTGATACACTATAAATTTTTACATTGAGGGTTGATTTTACTGAGTGGCCTTTTCAGCTTCCTTAAAAATATCTTCTCTTGTGTCCGTAACATGATTACTATGAACATCAAGAAACTCACCTTACACTTCACAATTTTTTTCTATCCATCGAATAAAGATTCACAACTCAGCGGTATTTAAAAGCACTCTTGTCTCATCCAGGGCCATAGAGAACCACTCTTCATTGTCGGCTTATGTCAGACAATTGAGTCAACATATTTTCGGAGATATCATCAACTCTTTGATCCACATTATTTGTTGACAAATTAATGATTTTAAATAAATTAGCTTTTTCTGGACTCATTTCTACTGCAGCTGCAATCATGCAATCCTTGATGAATTTGCCTATTAGTAAATGGCTTCCCATGTTTTGCTATTGAATGAGCCACATTGAAACTAGCACGATTTGCTGCTTCTTGTCCAGTACTTTCTTTCATTAACACCAATTGGAGAGAATAACTCTGCGTTTCAAAGATTCATATTTTTCTAACAGTAGAATATATGAATATGTGGTGTAATTCTGAGCTTGTTTATTCTCAAAATGATGTTTTAAGTTATATTATTCAGGATTGATACAGTTTCAATACAAATTTATTCAATTGTTAAATATTGATTTCCCATTGTTCTTTAAATATAATGCACTCATAATTTATGTTTCCTTTTTTTTTCCCTATTCATAAAAATCCTCACAAAGTTATATTACTTCAAATTAAAATAATGAATTTAGCGACCTGGATTCAAAATTTTGAACTGTCCAAAACTTGTTTGCTTCCTGTATATATACTGCTCGCCATTAGAACATACATGCTTTAGCTCTGCTAAAATTAGTGCTGTCTACTTGCATTAACTAAGCATAGTTGAAAGTTTTGGGGGTTCCGCCACTCCCAGTACACTAACGCTATACACTACGTTGATAGTACTAACGCAAGATGGCATTTTAACATCAATGATATGTCATTGACACTTGTCTGTAAATATCAACAGCAATTAAGTATCAAGTAGATCCCATCTATAATAGTTGGCTAAAACCTTAAAATAACTGCTGTAGATGATAATAGAAGACATCCATTCACATGTTTAGTGACTTAACAATAAAATAAAAGGCATCTTTGAACATGAACAAACAACTTTTGATGAAGTCAAATTTTCTTTTTTTTATTTATTGATAATTGATTAAAAAGATATTTTTTACACACAGGATTTTCAATGATGTACATTTTATACGCTATTAATTTAGATGTTCAAGCTTGTCACGCTTTTAAGTGAAATGATTAGTGATCTACATTGCTTGGATAGATATCTGTGATCACATCTCATAATAATAATAACGTATACCCGGATATGACTGAAACTCAAAATAACATTTGCGGGAAGTACTAATAGGGAGTGAGTGCTACCAATAAAACAATAACGTCTTTGAGCATTAGCAAATGGGGTAAAATGAAAGGAAAACTATCTTCCTTTCTTATTATTACTTGATTAGAAAGACTTCTGTAGCCATTCTTTTTTTTACATACATCAAATTCGACAAAATAAATTTTTACGCTATTGTTTTTTGTATTCTTTTCCGCCGCGCTATGTAGTCAACTGGTTAGTGAAATGCAGTGTGTGTGTTCAGATACGTGTGTTCAAATCCCCATAGAGTGTCAAGGATGAAAAGTATCCTCGATTGAAAGGTCAAGATAAGTTCTGGGATAAAGTGCCGACTAGGTAGACTATGAAATTTAGTGATCCATCTTTGTACACGAGCAAATGGCTTATGCTGAAGAAATATTATCCTTACTTTTCTGATTATTACTTGATAAAAAGACTTTCTAAAGCCACCCTTATTTTACCTATATGAATTAGATAATATATATCTGTTACACATTCGGATATTCCGTTCCTCCGCTCCGGGGTGTCAACTGAGAGGTCTGTGAGGATATATATCTGTGTTCGAATCCCGTCACAATGTTAAAGGATGTTGAATACGCTCGATTATGATATTAAATTTATGTCTGTAATAAGGTGCGTGTGGGGACTGAGTGATCCGCATTTGTACATAAGAAAATGACACATGCTGAAGAAAACACAGCTTTCAAATTTTTAAACTTAACTTTCCTAAGTTCATTTGATCAATATATAGTATGTAAACAAATGGCAAATGATAAAAGTTTATTCACGTTTCTTCTTTTCCGATTGTTACTTCATTAAATTATTTGATTGTTATTTGGATTATTACGAAATTTGATAATATTTATAGTTTAAAAATTATCAGTTTGGATATTCCAGTTCAACGTCTTAGGTAGTCCAATGGTTAGTGAATTGTGGTGTCGGGTTAGAAGACCGTGTTCAAATCTCAGTACAGTAGTATAGGATGTTTGATTAAAAGGTAAAAACAACATGTGGGCATGTGCCTAATTTGGAGACTAGGTAGGTTAGTGATTAGTCTTTATATGTAAGCAATTGGCTCATGATGAAAGAATATTAGTTTCCTTGTTCTGATTGGTACTTGTTTAAGAGCAGTTTCTGAAGCCGTTTTTCTTTTACATGTATTAATTTTGATAATATTTATATTTTAACTATTATTAGTTTGGATATTCCTGTTCTATGTCTTATGTAGGCAGCTGGTTAATGAAGTGCGGCGTGAAGTTAGATGCCTGTGTTCAAATTCTAGAACAGAGCCTAAGGATGTTCGATTGAAAGGTCAAATTAACATGTGGATATGTGTCGAATTCGGAGACCAGGTAGATTAGTGATTCGTCTTTATATGTAAGCAAATGGCTCATGATGAAAGAATATTAGTGTCCTTGTTCTGATAGATACTTGATTAAAATCCCTTTCTGAAATCGTTTTTCTTTTACATGTATTAATTTTGATAATATTTATATTTTAACTATTATTAGTTTGGATATTCCTGTTCTATGTCTTATGTAGGCAGCTGGTTAATGAAGTGCGGCGTGAAGTTAGATGCCTGTGTTCAAATTCTAGAACAGAGCCTAAGGATGTTCGATTGAAAGGTCAAACTAACCTGTGGATATGTGTCGAATTCGGAGACCAGGTAGATTAGTGATTCGTCTTTATATGTAAGCAAATGGCTCATGATGAAAGAATATTAGTTTCCTTGTTCTGATAGATACTTGATTAAAATCACTTTCTGAAGCCGTTTTTTTTTTACAGGTATTAATTTTGATAATATTTATATTTTAACTATTATTAGTTTGGATATTCCAGTTTGATGTCTTATGTAGCCCACTGGTTAATGAAGTGCGGTGTGAAGTAAGATGCCTGTGTTCAAATTTTCGAACAGAGCCTAAGGATGTTCGATTGAAAGGTCAAACTAACATGTGGATATGTGTCGAATTCGGAGACCAGGTAGATTAGTGATTCGTCTTTATATGTAAGCAAATGGCTCATGATGAAAGAATATTAGTGTCCTTGTTCTGATAGATACTTGATTAAAATCCCTTTCCGAAATCGTTTTTCTTTTACATGTATTAATTTTGATAATATTTATATTTTAACTATTATTAGTTTGGATATTCCAGTTTGATGTCTTATGTAGCCCACTAGTTAATGAAGTGCGGTGTGAAGTAAGATGCCTGTGTTCAAATTCTAGAACAGAGCCTAAGGATGTTCGATTGAAAGGTCAAATTAACATGTGGATATGTGTCGAATTTGGAGACCAGGTAGATTAGTGATTCTTCTTTATATGTAAGCAAATGGCTCATGATGAAAGAATATTAGTTTCCTTGTTCTGATAGATACTTGATTAAAATCACTTTCTGAAGCCGTTTTTCTTTTACATGTATTAATTTTGATAATATTTATATTTTAACTATTATTAGTTTGGATATTCCAGTTTGATGTCTTATGTAGCCCACTGGTTAATGAAGTGCGGTGTGAAGTAAGATGCCTGTGTTCAAATTCTAGAACAGAGCCTAAGGATGTTCGATTGAAAGGTCAAATTAACATGTGGATATGTGTCGAATTCGGAGACCAGGTAGATTAGTGATTCGTCTTTATATGTAAGCAAATGGCTCATGATGAAAGAATATTAGTTTCCTTGTTCTGATAGATACTTGATTAAAATCCCTTTCTGAAGCCGTTTTTCTTTTACATGTATTAATTTTGATAATATTTATATTTTAACTATTATTAGTTTGGATATTCCAGTTTGATGTCTTATGTAGCCCACTGGTTAATGAAGTGCGGTGTGAAGTAAGATGCCTGTGTTCAAATTCTAGAACAGAGCCTAAGGATGTTCGATTGAAAGGTCAAATTAACATGTGGATATGTGTCGAATTCGGAGACCAGGTAGATTAGTGATTCGTCTTTATATGTAAGCAAATGGCTCATGATGAAAGAATATTAGTTTCTTTGTTCTGATAGATACTTGATTAAAATCCCTTTCTGAAGCCGTTTTTCTTTTACATGTATTAATTTTGATAATATTTATATTTTAACTAATATTAGTTTGGATATTCCAGTTTGATGTCTTATGTAGCCCACTGGTTAATGAAGTGCGGTGTGAAGTTAGATGCCTGTGTTCAAATTCCTGCACAGAGCCAAATAATGTTTGATTAAAAGGTCAAAATAACATGTGGATGCGTGTCGAATTTGGAGACCAGGTAGATTAATGATTCGTCTTTATATGTAAGCAAATGGCTCATGATGAAAGAATATTAGTTTCCCTGTTCTGATAGATACTTGGTTAAAATCACTTTCTGAAGCCGTTTTTCTTTTACATGTATAAATTTTGATAATATTTATATTTTAACAGAATTTTTTTTTATTCCAGTTCATCGTGTTATGTAGCCCACTGGGTAATTAAGTGTGGTGTGAAGTAGATTAGTGATTCTTCTTTATATGTAAGCAAATATCTCATGATGAATGAATATTAGTTTCCATATTCTGACTATAGCAATTTTTACCACGGAAATGTTGTAGCAATTCTTTCCCAGGAGTGACGAATGTGTATTCTTTAACAGGTACATAATAACATCACATCAATTAAATTTGATAAGGTGTGTTGAAGATAGTTATATTACACGCAATCAGTGTTTTGTAATAATGAGAACAAAATGTCACTCAAATCTGATAACTTATAATCAGTGTCATGTATAAGGAGACGTCATGAAATTAGCGACTGTCTTTGCAAAACATTACAAATGGAATATGGACTACGGCATGAGTCGTTTCATCTTAATTGGTGATAGACCATCACGCCATGTGATAATTTAGTTTCTGCCGCAGACCAGGCAATTAGATTCGTCGTAGACTCTAAAACTCTAGAACTGGACTGAAAATCTCCGTCGTTGGAGTGAACTTCCCTTGCGAATCAAATTTAAGTCTTTATTTTTCATTTTAGTTCTTTTAGTAGTATATTTTTATACGTAGGATTATAAGATTAAAATAGTGACTGTGATAGGTGCCGGTTGGAGAAACCAGATATATTTGTGATCCATATTTATACATAAGCAAATGACTCATGATGAAAGCTCCTGCATATGGTGCTCTGATTGTTATTTGATTAAAACGACAATTATTTTCGATAGTATATATCTTTCTACACTATTGATTTTGATATCCCATTTGGTAGCCATATGTAATCAACATGTTAGTGAAGTGAAACCTCAGATATGATGCCTGAGTTCTAATACCTGTAAAGTATTACAGAGTGCCGAATACGATCGATTTAAAGATCAAAATAATGTAACTTGCAGGTGTTGACTTGTAATAATAATGTAACTTGGAGACAAGCTTGGTTAGTATTTTTCGAATATAAGCAAATGACTCATACTGAAAGAAACAGCGCTTTATCTTTCTCTATAATTGTTACTTGATTAAAAAGTCTTTCTAAAGCCGTTTTTTTTACATACATGAATTTCGATAATATGCATATAATTTTAATTTAATCGTTTTGATATTGCAAGTGGCAAAGCTGTGTAGTTCAGCAGTTAGTGAAGTGCAGAGATAGATTAGATGCTTGAGTTCAAAACTTGGTACAGTGAGTGCATGAACGAATGAGTACCAGAATATATGAGACTGAATTCTAATAATATCTGCGATAAATGCAGATATAGGGTGACTTTCAAAGTGAGGGGTAAATATTTGAAAATAAAAAAAGAAGTGACTCATGATGAACGCAATATGCTTGTCTTCTTTCCTGATTGTTACTTGATTCAAAGCATTTTTGAAGCCATTTTCCTTTTATTAAATTTGATAATATTTATGATTTAAATTTATTGGTTTGGATATTTCTATTCATTGTCTTATATAGCCTATTGGTTCGTGAAGTGCGGTGTGAGATTAGATGGCTGATGATGAAAGAAAATTCAGCACTAATCTGATTGTTACATGAATAAAAATACTTTCTGAAGCCGTTTTCTATTTTACAGAAATGAATTTCAATAATATGCTAATATTTTTACACTAACCGTATTGATATTTAAAATCGCAAATCTGTGTAGTCAAGTGGTTAGCGAAGAGCGGTGTGAGGTTATATGCCAGCTTTCAAATCCCAGTAGAGCGTTACATTATGTCATCTAAACCCTACACACTATTACAGGGTGTCGAGTACGTGCGAATAAATGTTCCAAATAATTTCTCTGATAGGTACTGATGTGGAAAATTACACAAGATAAGTGAATTAATAAAATTATCATGTCGTTGAACGTAAACAAATGGCTTATGATGAAAGAATATTCAGGAGAATTGTGACTTGATTAAAGCATCTTTCTGAAGCCTTTTTTTCTTTTACACAAATGAATTTCGATAATATATAAATATATTTACACTAATCCTTTTGATATTTGAAATCGCAGAGCTGTGTATTCAAGTGGTTAGTGAATTGCGGTGTCGAGTTAGTTGCTTGCGCTCAAATCCCAGTACAGTGTTAAAGGATGTTGTCGAATCACTACTCATTATTAATTGGTGTCAAGTACGCTCGATTAAATGATCGAAATAATTTCTGTGATAGGTGCCGATATCGATTGTTTCAAAAAATAAGTGTATTAATATAATTTTAATGTAGTTGAACATAAACAAATGGCTTAGTCTCAGAAGATAAGTGAATAAATAATATTATAATATCATCAAAAGTAAAAAAATGGCTTATGATGAAAGAGTACTCATCAATAATCTGATTGTGACTTGATTAAATCATATTTCTGAGGCCGTTTTTCCTTCTACAGAAATGAATTTCGATAATATGCAAATAATTTTACACTAATCGTTTTGATATTAAAAACCGCAAAGTAGAGTAGTCAAGTGGTTAGTGAAGATTGGTTTGAGGTTAGAAGCCAGCGTTCAAATACCAGTACAGTTTTAAAAGATGTTTTCGAATACCTTCACAGTATTAAACGGTATGCCGGTATTCGAAAGCATCTTTGAGTACGCTCGAGTAAATGTTCCAAATAATTTATGTGATAGGTACTGATGTGGAAAATTACACAAGATAAGTAAATTAATAAAATTATAATGTCGTTGAACGTAAACAAATGGCTTATGATGAAAGAACATTCAGGTGAATTCTGATTGTGACTTGATTAAAGCATCTTTCTGAAGCCGTTTTTTCTTTTACACAAATGAATTTCGATAATATACAAATATATTTACACTAATCGTTTTGATATTCCAAACCGAAAGTTGTGTAGTCAAGTGGTTAGTGAAGTCTGGTTTGAGGTTAGATGCCAGCGTTCAAATACCAGTACAGTTTTAAAAGATGTTTTCGAATACCTGCACAGTATCATTTGGTGTCGAGGACGCTCGATTGAATGTTCGAAATAATTTCTGTGATACTTGGTGATATGGAAAATCTGAGAAGATAAGCGAATTAAAAAAATTATAATGTAGTTGAACGTAAACAAATGGCTTATGATGGAAAAATCAACAGGATTAATCTGATTGTGACTTGATTAAAAAATCTTTCTGAAGCCGTTTTTTCTTTTACACAAATGAAGTTCGATAATATATAAATATATTTACACTAACCGTATTGATATTTAAAATCGCAAATCTGTGTAGTCAAGTGGTTAGTGAAGTGCGGTGTGAGGTTAGATGCCAGCTTTCAAATCCCAGTAGAGTGTTACATTATGTTATCTAATCCCTGTGCACTATTAAAGGGTGTCGAGTACGCTCGAGTAAATGTTCCAAATAATTTCTCTGATAGGTGCTGATGTGGAAAATTACACAAGATAAGTGAATTAATAAAATTATAATGTCGTTGAACGTAAACAAATGGCTTATGATGAAAGAATATTGAGCCCAAATATGATTGTGCCTTGATTAAAGCATCTTTGTGAAGCCGTTTTTTCTTTTACACAAATGAATATCGATAATATACAGGTATATTTACACTAATCGTTTTGATATTTGAAATCGCAAAGCTGTGTATTCAAGTAGTTAGTGAAGAGCAATGACAGATTAGATGCCAGCGTTGAAATCCCAGTACAGTGCTAAAGGATATCATAGAATGATTGCATAATATTAAAGTTGTCGAGTACGCTCGAATAAATGTTCTAAATAATTTCTGTGATAAGTTCAGATATGAAAAATCTCAGAAGATAATGGATTTAATAAAATTATACTGTCGTTGAACATAGACAAATGGCTTATGCTGAAACAATACAGAGCAATAATCTGATTGTGACTTGATTAAAACATCTTTCTGAAGCCGTTTTTTCTTTTACAAAAATGAATTTCGTTAATATGCAAATACTTTCACACTTGTCGTTTTGATATTCCAAACGGAAAATCTGTGTAGTCAAGTGGTTAGTGAAGTGCGGTTTGAGATTACATGCCAGCGTTCAAATCCCAGTACAATGTTAAAGGATGTTATCGAATCCCTGCACAGTATCATTTGGTGTCGAGGACGCTCGATTGAATGTTCGAAATAATTTCTGTGATACTTGGTGATATGGAAAATCTGAGAAGATAAGCGAATTAAAAAAATTATAATGTAGTTGAACGTAAACAAATGGCTTATGATGGAAAGATCAACAGGATTCATCCGATTGTGACTTGATTAAAAAATCTCTCTGAAGCCGTTTTTTCTTTTACACAAATGAAGTTCGATGATATCTAAATATATTTACACTAACCGTATTGATATTTAAAATCGCAAATCTCTGTAGTCAAGTGGTTAGTGAAGGGCAGTGGGAGATAAGATGCCAGCTTTGAAATCCCAGTAGAGTGTTACATTATGTTATCTAATCCCTGTACACTATTAAAGGGTGTCGAGTACGCTCGTATAAATAATCCAAATAATTTCTCTGATAGGTGCCCATGTGGAAAATTACACAAGATAAGTGAATTAATATAATTATAATGTCGTTGAACGTAAACAAATGGCTTATGATGAAAGAATATTGAGCCCAAATATGATTGTGCCTTGATTAAAGCATCTTTCTGAAGCCGTTTTTTCTTTTACACAAATGAATATCGATAATATACAGGTATATTTACACTAATCGTTTTGATATTTGAAATCGCAAAGCTGTGTATTCAAGTAGTTAGTGAAGAGCAATGACAGATTAGATGCCAGCGTTGAAATCCCAGTACAGTGCTAAAGGATATCATAGAATGATTGCATAATATTAAAGTTGTCGAGTACGCTCGAATAAATGTTCTAAATAATTTCTGTGATAAGTTCAGATATGAAAAATCTCAGAAGATAATGGATTTAATAAAATTATACTGTCGTTGAACATAGACAAATGGCTTATGCTGAAACAATACAGAGCAATAATCTGATTGTGACTTGATTAAAACATCTTTCTGAAGCCGTTTTTTCTTTTACAAAAATGAATTTCGTTAATATGCAAATACTTTCACACTTGTCGTTTTGATATTCCAAACGGAAAATCTGTGTAGTCAAGTGGTTAGTGAAGTGCGGTTTGAGATTACATGCCAGCGTTCAAATCCCAGTACAATGTTAAAGGATGTTATCGAATCCCTGCACAGTATCATTTGGTGTCGAGGACGCTCGATTGAATGTTCGAAATAATTTCTGTGATACTTGGTGATATGGAAAATCTGAGAAGATAAGCGAATTAAAAAAATTATAATGTAGTTGAACGTAAACAAATGGCTTATGATGGAAAAATCAACAGGATTAATCTGATTGTGACTTGATTAAAAAAGTTTTCTGATGCCGTTTTTTCTTTTTGAAGTTCGATAATATATAAATATATTTACACTAACCGTATTAATATTTAAAATCGCAAATCTGTGTAGTCAAGTGGTTAGGGAAGTGCGGTGTGAGGTTAGATGCCAGCTTTCAAATCCCAGTAGAGTGTTACATTATGTTATCTAATCCCTGTACACTAGTAAAGGGTGTCGAGTACGCTCGTATAAATAATCCAAATAATTTCTCTGATAGGTGCCCATGTGGAAAATTACACAAGATAAGTGAATTAATATAATTATAATGTCGTTGAACGTAAACAAATGGCTTATGATGAAAGAATATTGAGCCCAAATATGATTGTGCCTTGATTAAAGCATCTTTCTGAAGCCGTTTTTTCTTTTACACAAATGAATATCGATAATATACAGGTATATTTACACTAATCGTTTTGATATTTGAAATCGCAAAGCTGTGTATTCAAGTAGTTAGTGAAGAGCAATGACAGATTAGATGCCAGCGTTGAAATCCCAGTACAGTGCTAAAGGATATCATAGAATGATTGCATAATATTAAAGTTGTCGAGTACGCTCGAATAAATGTTCTAAATAATTTCTGTGATAAGTTCAGATATGAAAAATCTCAGAAGATAATGGATTTAATAAAATTATACTGTCGTTGAACATAGACAAATGGCTTATGCTGAAACAATACAGAGCAATAATCTGATTGTGACTTGATTAAAACATCTTTCTGAAGCCGTTTTTTCTTTTACAAAAATGAATTTCGTTAATATGCAAATACTTTCACACTTGTCGTTTTGATATTCCAAACGGAAAATCTGTGTAGTCAAGTGGTTAGTGAAGTGGGGTTTGAGATTACATGCCAGCGTTCAAATCCCAGTACAATGTTAAAGGATGTTATCGAATCCCTGCACAGTATCATTTGGTGTCGAGGACGCTCGATTGAATGTTCGAAATAATTTCTGTGATACTTGGTGATATGGAAAATCTGAGAAGATAAGCGAATTAAAAAAATTATAATGTAGTTGAACGTAAACAAATGGCTTATGATGGAAAAATCAACAGGATTAATCTGATTGTGACTTGATTAAAAAGTTTTCTGATGCCGTTTTTTTTTACACAAATGAAGTTCGATAATATATAAATATATTTACACTAACCGTATTAATATTTAAAATCGCAAATCTGTGTAGTCAAGTGGTTAGGGAAGTGCGGTGTGAGGTTAGATGCCAGCTTTCAAATCCCAGTAGAGTGTTACATTATGTTATCTAATCCCTGTACACTAGTAAAGGGTGTCGAGTACGCTCGTATAAATAATCCAAATAATTTCTCTGATAGGTGCCCATGTGGAAAATTACACAAGATAAGTGAATTAATATAATTATAATGTCGTTGAACGTAAACAAATGGCTTATGATGAAAGAATATTGAGCCCAAATATGATTGTGCCTTGATTAAAGCATCTTTCTGAAGCCGTTTTTTTCTTTTACACAAATGAATATCGATAATATACAGGTATATTTACACTAATCGTTTTGATATTTGAAATCGCAAAGCTGTGTATTCAAGTAGTTAGTGAAGAGCAATGACAGATTAGATGCCAGCGTTGAAATCCCAGTACAGTGCTAAAGGATATCATAGAATGATTGCATAATATTAAAGTTGTCGAGTACGCTCGAATAAATGTTCTAAATAATTTCTGTGATAAGTTCAGATATGAAAAATCTCAGAAGATAATGGATTTAATAAAATTATACTGTCGTTGAACATAGACAAATGGCTTATGCTGAAACAATACAGAGCAATAATCTGATTGTGACTTGATTAAAACATCTTTCTGAAGCCGTTTTTTCTTTTACAAAAATGAATTTCGTTAATATGCAAATACTTTCACACTTGTCGTTTTGATATTCCAAACGGAAAATCTGTGTAGTCAAGTGGTTAGTGAAGTGGGGTTTGAGATTACATGCCAGCGTTCAAATCCCAGTACAATGTTAAAGGATGTTATCGAATCCCTGCACAGTATCATTTGGTGTCGAGGACGCTCGATTGAATGTTCGAAATAATTTCTGTGATACTTGGTGATATGGAAAATCTGAGAAGATAAGCGAATTAAAAAAATTATAATGTAGTTGAACGTAAACAAATGGCTTATGATGGAAAAATCAACAGGATTAATCTGATTGTGACTTGATTAAAAAAGTTTTCTGATGCCGTTTTTTCTTTTTGAAGTTCGATAATATATAAATATATTTACACTAACCGTATTAATATTTAAAATCGCAAATCTGTGTAGTCAAGTGGTTAGGGAAGTGCGGTGTGAGGTTAGATGCCAGCTTTCAAATCCCAGTAGAGTGTTACATTATGTTATCTAATCCCTGTACACTAGTAAAGGGTGTCGAGTACGCTCGTATAAATAATCCAAATAATTTCTCTGATAGGTGCCCATGTGGAAAATTACACAAGATAAGTGAATTAATATAATTATAATGTCGTTGAACGTAAACAAATGGCTTATGATGAAAGAATATTGAGCCCAAATATGATTGTGCCTTGATTAAAGCATCTTTCTGAAGCCGTTTTTCTTTTTTTACACAAATGAATATCGATAATATACAGGTATATTTACACTAATCGTTTTGATATTTGAAATCGCAAAGCTGTGTATTCAAGTAGTTAGTGAAGAGCAATGACAGATTAGATGCCAGCGTTGAAATCCCAGTACAGTGCTAAAGGATATCATAGAATGATTGCATAATATTAAAGTTGTCGAGTACGCTCGAATAAATGTTCTAAATAATTTCTGTGATAAGTTCAGATATGAAAAATCTCAGAAGATAATGGAATTAATAAAATTATACTGTCGTTGAACATAAACAAATGGCTTATGCTGAAAGAATACAGAGCAATAATCTGATTGTGACTTGATTAAAACATCTTTCTGAAGCCGTTTTTCTTTTACAAAAATGAATTTCGATAATATGCAAATATTTTTACACTAATCGTTTGGATATTCCAAATTGCAAAGATGTGTAGTCATATGGTTAGTGAAGTGAGGTGTGAGGTCAGATGCCAGCTATCAAATTCCAGTACAGTGTTCAAAAGATGTTTTCGAATACATGCACAATTATAAATGGTGTCGAGTACGCTCGATTAAATGTTCTAAATACTTTCTGTGATAGGTGCCGATATGATAATCTCAGAAGATAAGTTAATTAATAAAATTATAATGTCTTTAAAAGTAAACAAATGGCTTATGGTGAAAGAGTACTCATCAATATTCCGATTGTGACTTGATTAAAACATCTTTCTGAACTCGTTTTTTCTTTTACAGAAATAAATTACAATAATATGCAAATATATTTACACTAATCGTTATGATATTCCAAATCGCAAAGCTGTGTAGTCATATGGTTAGTGAAGTGCGGTGTGAGATAAGATGCCAGCGTTCAAATACCAGTACAGTGTTAAAAGATGTTTTCGAATACATGCACAATGATAAATGGTGTCGAGTACGCTCGATTAAATGTTCGAAATACTTTCTGGGATAGGTGCAGATATGGAAAATCTCAGAAGATATGTAAATTAATAGAATTATAATGTCTTTGAACGTAAACAAATGGCTTATGATGAAAGAATCTTGAGCCTTTTTCTGATTATTACTTGATTAAAAAATCTTTCTGAAGCCGGGTTTTTTTTCTTTTTGTTTTTTGACGCATATATATTTCGATCATATGCAAATATTTTTACACTAATCGTTTTGATATTCCAAATCGCAAAGATGTGTAGTCATATGGTTAGTGAAGTGCGGTGTGAGATGAGATGCCAGCGTTCAAATACCAGTACAGTTTTAAAAGATGTTTTCGAATACATGCACAATAATAAATAATGTCGAGTACACTCGATTAAATGTTCGAAATACTTTCTGTGACAGGTGCAGATATGGAAAATCTCAGAAGATAAGCAAATTAATAGAATTATAATGTCTGATTGTTACTTGATTAAAAAATCTTTCTGCAGCCATTTTTTCTTTTACACATATGAATTTCGATAATATGCAAATATTTTTTCACTTATCTTTATGATATTTCGAATCGCATAGCTGTGTAGTCAAGTGGTCAATGAAGTGAGGTTTGTGGTTAGATGCCCGCGTTCAAATCCCGGTACACTTTTAAAGGATGTTATCTAATACTTGTAAAGTATTAAAAGTTGTCAAGTACGCTCGATTAAATGTTCGAAAGATTTTCTGTGATAGGTGCCGATATGAAAAATCTCAGAAGTTCAGTGAATTAATAAAATTACAATGTCGTTGAATGTAAACAAATGGCTTATGATGAAAGAATATTCAGCCTTTTTCTGATTGTTACTTGATTAAAAATCTTTCACATGTGTTTTTCTTTTACACAAATGAATTTCGATAATATGCAAATTTTTTTACATTAATTCTTTTGATATTTCATATCGGACAGCGATTGGGTCAAGTGGTTAGTGAAGTGCGGTTTGAGGTTTGATACCTGCGTTCAAATCTCAGTACAATGTTAGCAGATGCTCGATTAAAAGATCAAAATAATATGTGGATAGTTTTCGAAAGAGGAGACTCGGTATTTTAATGATTCATCTTTATATGTAAACAAATGGTTCATGATGAAAGAATACTATTGGATCCGCTTTCTGATTGTTAGTTGATTAAACAGACTTTCTGAGGCCGGTTTTCTTTACATATATGAATTATCGGACTCTAGCTGTTGAGGAGCTACTGGAATGTGAAGATATCACTCAAATGGATTGGCCAGCGTAATCCCCATATTTAAATCCCATCGAACATGGGTGGGAGGCTTTGGGGAGACGCATTGCAGCACGCTTACATCCTCCGGAGAACACCCAACAACTGAAACAGATGCTGATTGAGGAATGGGCACTCCTACCGCAAGAAATGTCGCACCAACTGGTTCTGAGTATGCGGAGACGGTGCGAAGCAACCATTGCAATGAGGGGAGGGCATATCCCATATAAAGGAACATCTGTTTGTCGTTCTTTCTCTTGGATAAACCATCATAAATCACGATACTATGCGTTCAATAAATCTCGTTTTTGTTAGATTCCTTACTGTATGCATTGTATTCCTTTTCATCGCCGATGCTTTCGTCATCCTTTACGTACATAATACTCTACCTCATTTCTGAATATCATGTCTCTCAGAGGATTTCTCGTGGAGTTATGGCAAAAACCCTCCCTGTTACCTAAGTTTTGCACACCAGAGTAATTATGAACCCCTGATATTTGCATATTTTTCTGACACTCATATATATGCCTGTTCTTTTCTATTAAAAAGAGTGGTAGCTATCGTTTTTGCATACATTTGCATAAAGTTCGTTTTTATCGTTTATATAAATTATAACTTTTTTGTTACTCTCATTTTTTTATGGTGAGCTTCGAAAAACATGTTATTCCTTAACTTTTGGACGCCAGTATATTATCCTTATTTTTCTTATTGTTACTTGATAAAAAGACTTTCTGAAGGCAGCTTTCTTTTACCTATATGAATTAGATAATAGAGAGTTTTTGCATACCGTACGTTAGTTACCGTAGGACGTCCGTTAGCCTTTTCTCCATAGCGCGCATGCTGATAGAAAACTGTGCATACGTATCTGTAATAATGTTTCCTATGAGCATGCGCGCTAGGGAGAAAAAACTAACGGAAGCAAAAACTCTCTAACATGTATCTTTTACACGTTAGAATATTCCGTTTCACCTCGCTGTGGTATCAGCTGGTCTGTGAAGAAAACTGTTACGATAAATACCTGTGTTCGAATCCCATTCGCAGAGTTAAATCATGTTGACTACGCTCGATAATGATATCAAATGTATGTTTTGCGAGTAGGGAGTCTCTATAAATTACTGATCTGTATTTGTACACAACGAAAGACTCGTGATGAAATAAACTTAACATTCAGCTTTCAAACGTAACTATCTTAAGTTCATTTGATCAATATATAGTATGTAAACAAAACGCTCATGATAAAAGCATATGCACATTTCGTCTTCTCTGATGGTTACTTCATTGAAAACACTTTCTGAAGCCGTTTCTCTTTTACATATATGAATTTTGATCATATTTATGTTTAAAAGTTATAGTTTTTTTTAAGTTCCTGTTCATCGTCCTATGTAGCCCACCGGTTAGTAAAGTGTGGCGTATTAGATGCCGGCGTTCAAATCCCTGTACAATGTTAAAGGATGCTTGATTAAAAGATGAAAATAATATGTGTATAGGTACCGAATGGGGAGACTCGGTAGGTTAGTCATTGACCTCTGTTTCTAACAAGTGGCTCGTGATGAAAGAATATTTCCGATTTCTTTTCTGACAGTTACTTGATGAAAAAGCACTTTCTGAAGCCGTTTCCCTTTTACATATATGAATTTTGATCCTATTTATGTTTAAAAGTTATGGATTTTTTTATGTTCCTATTCGTCGTCCTATGTAGCCAGCTGGTTAGTGAAATTCGGCGTACAGCTAGATGCCTGCGTTCACATCCCAGCACTGTGTTAAAGTATGCACTATTAAAAGATCCAAATAATATGTGGAAAGTTACCGACTGGGGATCCTCGGTAGGTTAGTGATTGACACTTGTTTCTAACAAGTGTCTCGTGATGAAAGATTACTTTCCGATTTCTATTCTGATAACTTACCGTATTAAAAGCACTTTCTGAAACCTTTTACCTATATGAATTTTGATAATATTTATGTTTAAAAATTATGTTTTTTTTCTATTCCTGTTCATCGTACTATGTAGCCAACTGGTTAGTGAAGTGTGGCGTATAGTTAGAGGCCTGCGTTCAATGCCAAAACTGTTAAAGGAGGCTCGATTAAAAGATGAAAATAATATGTGGATAGGTACAGAATGGGTAGACACGGTAGGTTAGTCGTTGACCTTTGTTTGTAAACATGTGGCTCGTGTTGAAAGAATATTCCCGGTTACATTGCTGATTATTACTGTATTAAAAGCTATTTCTGAAACCTTTTACCTATATGAATTTTGATAATATTTATGGTTAAAAATGATAGTTATTTTTCTAGTCATGTTCATCGTCCTGTGTAGCTAACTGGTTAGTGAAGTGTGGCATACAGTTCGATGCCTGGGTACAAATCCCACTACTGTGGTAAAGGATGTTCGATTAAAAGGTCAAAATGATGTGTGGGTAGGTGCCGAATGAGGAGACTGGGTAGGTTAGTGATTGACATTTGTTTGTAAACATGTGGCTCGTGATGAAAGAATATTACCGTTGCCTTTTCTAATTGCTCCTTGGTTAATAAACATTCTGAAGCCGTTTTCTTTTACATATATGAATTTCGATAATATTTATGTTTAAAAATTATGGTTTTTTCCTATTCTTGTTCATCGCGCTGTGTAGCCCAGTGATCAGTGAAGTGTGCTTATAGTTAGATGACTGAGTTCAAATCCCAGTGTCGTGTTAAAGGATGGTCGATTAAAAGATAACCATAATATGTGGAGAGGTGGGGAGACTCTGTAGGTTAGTGATTGACCTTTGTTTGTAAACATGCGGCTCGTGATGAAAGAATATTTCCGTTTCCTTTTCTGATTGTTCCTTGATTAAAAGCACTTTCTGTAGCCGTTTTTCTTTCACATATATGAATTTCTATAATGTTCATATTTTAAAACAATTATAGATGTGATTTGGACTATACCATGAATTGTTGCCTGAAGGGAAACTGAACCCTTCCCTCTCTTGACTTATTTTCTTGAAGGGAGGTTTTTAGGGAAGAAGAGACTCTACGACGAGTGTTGTTTTTCTTTTTCTCTGTAGTGACTGAACAGACCGAAGTTTTCGCCTGTTTTCAAAGTAAGCCCTTTGTGGATTTGTGTATCACGCCGTGTGTTAGTTAAGGTCTGCCGCAGACCAGGTGTTTAGATTCGTCGTAGATTCGATAACTCTGAAATTCTCAGTTCTTGTAGTGAACTGCACTTGTGAATCAAATTTAATTCTTTATTCAATTCCTTCTACTAGCTTACACTCTCCCTATATATATCTTGATCAAATCTTCAGTCGTTTAATAAAGTACTTTTTATTGATCCACTCAAGTTCAAATAAATTTTTTTTGAATTTGTAGTGAGTGACAGAGGATGTTAATACAGTTTTTTCAAATATTAATTCAGTAATTAAATTTAATTAATTAATTTTAGTTTTTCTTAGATTTAAATTGCATATATCTACCAATAGATGGCGCCAGATAAACGTAAAAAAATGAATGAAAATTATTTATAAAGTACTTTCTGCAATATAACTCGTGATGAAAGAATATTTCCGGTTACTTTTCTGATTGTTACTTAATTAAAAACACTTTCTGAAGCCGTTTTTCTTTTACATATATGAATTTTGATAATATTTATGTTTAAAAAATATAGTTATTTCCTATTGCTGTTTATCGTCCTGTGTAGCCCGTGGTGAGTGACGTGTGCGTATAGTTAGATGACTGAGTTCAAATCCCAGTGCCGTGTTAAAAGATGCTCGGTTAAAAGATAACCGTAATATGTGGATAGGTAACGAATGGGGAGACTCTATAGGTTAGTGATTGACCTTTGTTTGTAAACATGAGGCTCGTGATGAAAGAATATTTCCGTTTCCTTTTCTGATTGTTCCTTGATTAAAAGCACTTTCTGAAGCCGTTTTTCTTTTACATATATGAATTTTGATAATATTTATGTTTAAAAAATATAGTTATTTCCTATTGCTGTTTATCGTCCTGTGTAGCCCGTTGTGAGTGACGTGTGCGTATAGTTAGATGACTGAGTTCAAATCCCAGTGCCGTGTTAAAAGATGCTCGGTTAAAAGATAACCATAATATGTGGATAGGTAACGAATGGGGAGACTCTATAGGTTAGCGATTGACCTTTGTTTGTAAACATGCGCTCGTGATGAAAGAATATTTCCGTTTCCTTTTCTGATTGTTCCTTGATTAAAAGCACTTTCTGAAGCCGTTTTTCTTTTACATATATGAATTTTGATAATATTTATGTTTAAAAATGATAGTTATTTTTATATTCGTGTTCATCGTGCTGTGTAGCCCAGTGGTTAGTGAAGTGTGCGTGTAGTTAAATGATTGAGTTCAAATCCCAGTGTCGTGGTAAAGGATGCTGGATTCAAAGATTCAATATAATATGTGGATAGGTACAGACTGGGTAGACACGATAGGTTAGTCGGTGACTTTTGTATGTAAATATGTGGCTCGTGTTGCAAGAACATTCCCGGTTACTTTTCTGATTGTTACTGTATTAAAAGCACTTTCTGAAGCCGTTTTCTTTTACCTATATGAATTTTGATAATATATATGGTTAAAAACTACAATTTCTTTCTATGCATGTTCATCGTCCTGTGTAGCCAACTGGTTAGTGAAGTGTAGCGTACGGTTCGAAGCCTGGGTTCAAATCCCAGTTATGTGGTAAAGGGTGTTCGATTAAAAGGGCAAAATAATGTGTGGTTAAGTGCCGAATGTGGCGACTGGGTAGGTTAGACATTCATATTTATATGTAAACAAATGGCTCATGATGAAAGAATATACAGGTCCCACAATCTGATTAGTCCTTGATTAAAAGCACTTTCTGAAGCCGTTTTTCTTTTACATATATGAATTTTGATAATATTTATGTTTAAAAAATATAGTTATTTCCTATTGCTGTTTATCGTCCTGTGTAGCCCGTGGTGAGTGACGTGTGCGTATAGTTAGATGACTGAGTTCAAATCCCAGTGCCGTGTTAAAAGATGCTCGGTTAAAAGATAACCGTAATATGTGGATAGGTAACGAATGGGGAGACTCTATAGGTTAGCGATTGACCTTTGTTTGTAAACATGAGGCTCGTGATGAAAGAATATTTCCGTTTCCTTTTCTGATTGTTCCTTGATTAAAAGCACTTTCTGAAGCCGTTTTTCTTTTACATATATGAATTTTGATAATATTTATGTTTAAAAATATAGTTATTTCCTATTGCTGTTTATCGTCCTGTGTAGCCCGTTGTGAGTGACGTGTGCGTATAGTTAGATGACTGAGTTCAAATCCCAGTGCCGTGTTAAAAGATGCTCGGTTAAAAGATAACCATAATATGTGGATAGGTAACGAATGGGGAGACTCTATAGGTTAGCGATTGACCTTTGTTTGTAAACATGAGGCTCGTGATGAAAGAATATTTCCGTTTCCTTTTCTGATTGTTCCTTGATTAAAAGCACTTTCTGAAGCCGTTTTTCTTTTACATATATGAATTTTGATAATATTTATGTTTAAAAATGATAGTTATTTTTATATTCGTGTTCATCGTGCTGTGTAGCCCAGTGGTTAGTGAAGTGTGCGTGTAGTTAAATGATTGAGTTCAAATCCCAGTGTCGTGGTAAAGGATGCTGGATTCAAAGATTCAATATAATATGTGGATAGGTACAGACTGGGTAGACACGATAGGTTAGTCGGTGACTTTTGTATGTAAATATGTGGCTCGTGTTGCAAGAACATTCCCGGTTACTTTTCTGATTGTTACTGTATTAAAAGCACTTTCTGAAGCCGTTTTTCTTTTACCTATATGAATTTTGATAATATATATGGTTAAAAACTACAATTTCTTTCTATGCATGTTCATCGTCCTGTGTAGCCAACTGGTTAGTGAAGTGTAGCGTACGGTTCGAAGCCTGGGTTCAAATCCCAGTTATGTGGTAAAGGGTGTTCGATTAAAAGGGCAAAATAATGTGTGGTTAAGTGCCGAATGAGGCGACTGGGTAGGTTAGACATTCATATTTATATGTAAACAAATGGCTCATGATGAAAGAATATACAGGTCCCACAATCTGATTAGTCCTTGATTAAAAGCACTTTCTGAAGCCGTTTTTCTTTTACATATATGAATTTTGATAATATTTATGTTTAAAAAATATAGTTATTTCCTATTGCTGTTTATCGTCCTGTGTAGCCCGTGGTGAGTGACGTGTGCGTATAGTTAGATGACTGAGTTCAAATCCCAGTGCCGTGTTAAAAGACGCTCGGTTAAAAGATAACCGTAATATGTGGATAGGTAACGAATGGGGAGACTCTATAGGTTAGCGATTGACCTTTGTTTGTAAACATGAGGCTCGTGATGAAAGAATATTTCCGTTTCCTTTTCTGATTGTTCCTTGATTAAAAGCACTTTCTGAAGCCGTTTTTCTTTTACATATATGAATTTTGATAATATTTATGTTTAAAAATGATAGTTATTTTTATATTCGTGTTCATCGTGCTGTGTAGCCCAGTGGTTAGTGAAGTGTGCGTGTAGTTAAATGATTGAGTTCAAATCCCAGTGTCGTGGTAAAGGATGCTGGATTCAAAGATTCAATATAATATGTGGATAGGTACAGACTGGGTAGACACGATAGGTTAGTCGGTGACTTTTGTATGTAAATATGTGGCTCGTGTTGCAAGAACATTCCCGGTTACTTTTCTGATTGTTACTGTATTAAAAGCACTTTCTGAAGCCGTTTTTCTTTTACCTATATGAATTTTGATAATATATATGGTTAAAAACTACAATTTCTTTCTATGCATGTTCATCGTCCTGTGTAGCCAACTGGTTAGTGAAGTGTAGCGTATTCGAAGCCTGGGTTCAAATCCCAGTTATGTGGTAAAGGGTGTTCGATTAAAAGGGCAAAATAATGTGTGGTTAAGTGCCGAATGAGGCGATGGGTTTAGACATTCATATTTATATGTAAACAAATGGCTCATGATGAAAGAATATACAGGTCCCACAATCTGATTAGTCCTTGATTAAAAGCACTTTCTGAACCGTTTTTCTTTTACATATATGAATTTTGATAATATTTATGTTTAAAAAATATAGTTATTTCCTATTGCTGTTTATCGTCCTGTGTAGCCCGTGGTGAGTGACGTGTGCGTATAGTTAGATGACTGAGTTCAAATCCCAGTGCCGTGTTAAAAGATGCTCGGTTAAAAGATAACCGTAATATGTGGATAGGTAACGAATGGGGAGACTCTATAGGTTAGCGATTGACCTTTGTTTGTAAACATGAGGCTCGTGATGAAAGAATATTTCCGTTTCCTTTTCTGATTGTTCCTTGATTAAAAGCACTTTCTGAAGCCGTTTTTCTTTTACATATATGAATTTTGATAATATTTATGTTTAAAAAATATAGTTATTTCCTATTGCTGTTTATCGTCCTGTGTAGCCCGTTGTGAGTGACGTGTGCGTATAGTTAGATGACTGAGTTCAAATCCCAGTGCCGTGTTAAAAGATGCTCGGTTAAAAGATAACCATAATATGTGGATAGGTAACGAATGGGGAGACTCTATAGGTTAGCGATTGACCTTTGTTTGTAAACATGAGGCTCGTGATGAAAGAATATTTCCGTTTCCTTTTCTGATTGTTCCTTGATTAAAAGCACTTTCTGAAGCCGTTTTTCTTTTACATATATGAATTTTGATAATATTTATGTTTAAAAATGATAGTTATTTTTATATTCGTGTTCATCGTGCTGTGTAGCCCAGTGGTTAGTGAAGTGTGCGTGTAGTTAAATGATTGAGTTCAAATCCCAGTGTCGTGGTAAAGGATGCTGGATTCAAAGATTCAATATAATATGTGGATAGGTACAGACTGGGTAGACACGATAGGTTAGTCGGTGACTTTTGTATGTAAATATGTGGCTCGTGTTGCAAGAACATTCCCGGTTACTTTTCTGATTGTTACTGTATTAAAAGCACTTTCTGAAGCCGTTTTTCTTTTACCTATATGAATTTTGATAATATATATGGTTAAAAACTACAATTTCTTTCTATGCATGTTCATCGTCCTGTGTAGCCAACTGGTTAGTGAAGTGTAGCGTACGGTTCGAAGCCTGGGTTCAAATCCCAGTTATGTGGTAAAGGGTGTTCGATTAAAAGGGCAAAATAATGTGTGGTTAAGTGCCGAATGAGGCGACTGGGTAGGTTAGACATTCATATTTATATGTAAACAAATGGCTCATGATGAAAGAATATACAGGTCCCACAATCTGATTAGTCCTTGATTAAAAGCACTTTCTGAAGCCGTTTTTCTTTTACATATATGAATTTTGATAATATTTATGTTTAAAAAATATAGTTATTTCCTATTGCTGTTTATCGTCCTGTGTAGCCCGTGGTGAGTGACGTGTGCGTATAGTTAGATGACTGAGTTCAAATCCCAGTGCCGTGTTAAAAGACGCTCGGTTAAAAGATAACCGTAATATGTGGATAGGTAACGAATGGGGAGACTCTATAGGTTAGCGATTGACCTTTGTTTGTAAACAGCGATTTTTGTTTGTAAACATGCGCTTTTCTGATTGTTCCTTGATTAAAAAGCGTTTGTAAACGTGATCGTGATGAAAGAATATTTCCGTTTCCTTTTCTGATTGTTCCTTGATTAAAAGCACTTTCTGAAGCCGTTTTTCTTTTACATATATGAATTTTGATAATATTTATGTTTAAAAATATAGTTATTTCCTATTGCTGTTTATCGTCCTGTGTAGCCCAGTGGTTAGTGACGTGTGCGTATAGTTAAATGATTGAGTTCAAATCCCAGTGCCGTGTTAAAGATGCTGGTTCAAAGATAACCGTAATATGTGGATAGGTACACGACTGGGTAGACTTCGGTGAAATGTAAATATGTGGCTCGTGTTGCAAGAACATTCCCGTTTACTTTTCTGATTGTTACTGTATTAAAAGCACTTTCTGAAGCCGTTTTTCTTTTACCTATATGAATTTTGATAATATATATGGTTAAAAACTACAATTTCTTTCTATGCATGTTCATCGTCCTGTGTAGCCAACTGGTTGTGAAGTGTAGCGTATAGTTCGATGCCTGGGTTCAAATCCCAGTGTGGTAAAAGATGTTCGATTAAAAGGGCAAAATAATGTGTGGTTAAGTAACCGAATGAGGCGACTGGGTATAGGTTAGACATTGACCTTTATTTGTAAACATGAGGCTCGTGATGAAAGAATATTTCCGTTTCCTTTTCTGATTGTTCCTTGATTAAAAGCACTTTCTGAAGCCGTTTTTCTTTTACATATATGAATTTTGATAATATTTATGTTTAAAAAATATAGTTATTTCCTATTGCTGTTTATCGTCCTGTGTAGCCCGTGGTGAGTGACGTGTGCGTATAGTTAGATGACTGAGTTCAAATCCCAGTGCCGTGTTAAAAGATGCTCGGTTAAAAGATAACCATAATATGTGGATAGGTAACGAATGGGGAGACTCTATAGGTTAGCGATTGACCTTTGTTTGTAAACATGAGGCTCGTGATGAAAGAATATTTCCGTTTCCTTTTCTGATTGTTCCTTGATTAAAAGCACTTTCTGAAGCCGTTTTTCTTTTACATATATGAATTTTGATAATATTTATGTTTAAAAATGATAGTTATTTTTATATTCGTGTTCATCGTGCTGTGTAGCCCAGTGGTTAGTGAAGTGTGCGTGTAGTTAAATGATTGAGTTCAAATCCCAGTGTCGTGGTAAAGGATGCTGGATTCAAAGATTCAATATAATATGTGGATAGGTACAGACTGGGTAGACACGATAGGTTAGTCGGTGACTTTTGTATGTAAATATGTGGCTCGTGTTGCAAGAACATTCCCGGTTACTTTTCTGATTGTTACTGTATTAAAAGCACTTTCTGAAGCCGTTTTTCTTTTACCTATATGAATTTTGATAATATATATGGTTAAAAACTACAATTTCTTTCTATGCATGTTCATCGTCCTGTGTAGCCAACTGGTTAGTGAAGTGTAGCGTACGGTTCGAAGCCTGGGTTCAAATCCCAGTTATGTGGTAAAGGGTGTTCGATTAAAAGGGCAAAATAATGTGTGGTTAAGTGCCGAATGAGGCGACTGGGTAGGTTAGACATTCATATTTATATGTAAACAAATGGCTCATGATGAAAGAATATACAGGTCCCACAATCTGATTAGTCCTTGATTAAAAGCACTTTCTGAAGCCGTTTTTCTTTTACATATATGAATTTTGATAATATTTATGTTTAAAAAATATAGTTATTTCCTATTGCTGTTTATCGTCCTGTGTAGCCCGTGGTGAGTGACGTGTGCGTATAGTTAGATGACTGAGTTCAAATCCCAGTGCCGTGTTAAAAGACGCTCGGTTAAAAGATAACCGTAATATGTGGATAGGTAACGAATGGGGAGACTCTATAGGTTAGCGATTGACCTTTGTTTGTAAACATGAGGCTCGTGATGAAAGAATATTTCCGTTTCCTTTTCTGATTGTTCCTTGATTAAAAGCACTTTCTGAAGCCGTTTTTCTTTTACATATATGAATTTTGATAATATTTATGTTTAAAAATATAGTTATTTCCTATTGCTGTTTATCGTCCTGTGTAGCCCGTGGTGAGTGACGTGTGCGTATAGTTAGATGACTGAGTTCAAATCCCAGTGCCGTGTTAAAAGATGCTCGGTTAAAAGATAACCGTAATATGTGGATAGGTAACGAATGGGGAGACTCTATAGGTTAGCGATTGACCTTTGTTTGTAAACATGAGGCTCGTGATGAAAGAATATTTCCGTTTCCTTTTCTGATTGTTCCTTGATTAAAAGCACTTTCTGAAGCCGTTTTTCTTTTACATATATGAATTTTGATAATATTTATGTTTAAAAATATAGTTATTTCCTATTGCTGTTTATCGTCCTGTGTAGCCCGTTGTGAGTGACGTGTGCGTATAGTTAGATGACTGAGTTCAAATCCCAGTGCCGTGTTAAAAGATGCTCGGTTAAAAGATAACCGTAATATGTGGATAGGTAACGAATGGGGAGACTCTATAGGTTAGCGATTGACCTTTGTTTGTAAACATGAGGCTCGTGATGAAAGAATATTTCCGTTTCCTTTTCTGATTGTTCCTTGATTAAAAGCACTTTCTGAAGCCGTTTTTCTTTTACATATATGAATTTTGATAATATTTATGTTTAAAAAATATAGTTATTTCCTATTGCTGTTTATCGTCCTGTGTAGCCCGTTGTGAGTGACGTGTGCGTATAGTTAGATGACTGAGTTCAAATCCCAGTGCCGTGTTAAAAGATGCTCGGTTAAAAGATAACCATAATATGTGGATAGGTAACGAATGGGGAGACTCTATAGGTTAGCGATTGACCTTTGTTTGTAAACATGCTCTCGTGATGAAAGAATATTTCCGTTTCCTTTTCTGATTGTTCCTTGATTAAAAGCACTTTCTGAAGCCGTTTTTCTTTTACATATATGAATTTTGATAATATTTATGTTTAAAAATGATAGTTATTTTTATATTCGTGTTCATCGTGCTGTGTAGCCCAGTGGTTAGTGACGTGTGCGTGTAGTTAAATGATTGAGTTCAAATCCCAGTGTCGTGGTAAAGGATGCTGGATTCAAAGATTCAATATAATATGTGGATAGGTACAGACTGGGTAGACACGATAGGTTAGTCGGTGACTTTTGTATGTAAATATGTGGCTCGTGTTGCAAGAACATTCCCGGTTACTTTTCTGATTGTTACTGTATTAAAAGCACTTTCTGAAGCCGTTTTTCTTTTACCTATATGAATTTTGATAATATATATGGTTAAAAACTACAATTTCTTTCTATGCATGTTCATCGTCCTGTGTAGCCAACTGGTTAGTGAAGTGTAGCGTACGGTTCGAAGCCTGGGTTCAAATCCCAGTTATGTGGTAAAGGGTGTTCGATTAAAAGGGCAAAATAATGTGTGGTTAAGTGCCGAATGAGGCGACTGGGTAGGTTAGACATTCATATTTATATGTAAACAAATGGCTC
>BPLQ01012497.1:1013-16784 GCA_021605075.1 Caerostris darwini | reverse complement strand
ATCGGGGTAATTAATTCCAAGAATCTTTCTTCATCTGAGCCGTCCATTTCAGATGTACATTTGGTAGAATAATTACGTACGTTGCTAGGAGCCGAATCTGTTATGTCTCGCCTTTATAGTAGTTAATGAATTCAGATCAAAGTGCATTGTATTTAGGCATAGCTTTAGTACGGATGATTCAATTTTCAGCAAATGATATTTTTTTTAGTCGATGTGGTTTCAGTAATGTGTAATGTATCATGTTTTTATTTTTTTAAAAATTTTTTTAAGAAATAAAAATGAAAATTTTCATAAATTTAAAAGCTATATTTGAATATATAGATATATTTTTTTACTTTTTATGGTTTGTTAATTTAAATAGTTAATGTCTAATAGCTAATATTTTAAAATGTTGAACTGTTTTTGAGGTTAAATAAATATTGCATTGTCAGACATAAGTTTTGTGACATATCTATTAGTCTAATTTTGTAGAAATAATGATAGAAGTTTTAACGTTCTATTAACAAAAATTTTTGAAATTTAAAAAATTAAATAGTACTTATATTATATGGTGGGCAAAGGTCGTCAATATATTGGCAGATTTCGAGACAGGAGACTAGCAACTGGTATACCGATTACGGAGTACCAATGGGAATAGATCCCTTAATCTCCTCATCTCAATTCATATATATATATATATATTTACAATTAATAATTGGCTGCTTAAATGATAACAGATGGGATAAAAATAAAGTTTTTAAATGAGGCAAGATGCTGAACAACACAAACGCCGTGGTGGGCTCACTGGTGGTATTCTCCACGCTGTTTAAAACTGTTAAGTTAAGTTAATGAATTCTGATCAAAGTGCAAGATATTTATAAACAACATTAGTATGGATGATTCAATTTTCAGCAAATGATTTTTTTTTTCTTCAATGTGGTTTCAGTAATGTGTTATGTTTCATGTTTTTTTTTTCTTTCGGAAATAAAAAAGAAAATTTCCAAACGTTCTAAAGGTATATTTAAATATATATGTATATTTTCTTACTTTTTACAGTAGTTTGTAAATGTAAATGGTTCCTGTCATAAATAGATGTAAGTAATGTTTTAAAATAAATGATTTTTAGATTCAATAAATATTGCATTGTCAGATATAAGTTTTGTGACATATCTAATTTTTGTAGAAATAATGATAAAAATTTTTAACTGAACGTTCTATTAACAATAATTTTTGAAATTTTTAAAAATTCAACAGTATTTATATTATACATAAAAAATATTATAACTCCTAACTTCCTGGGTGGGGCAAAGGTCGTCAATCTACTGGCAGATTTCGAGACAGGAGACTGGCAACTGGTGTACCGGTTACGGAGTACTAATGGGGATAGATCCCTTAACCTCCTCATCTTAATTCATATATATATATTTACAATTAATAATTGGCTGCTTAAATGTTAGTACGGGACAAAAATAAAGTTTCTAAATGTGGCAAGATGCTGAACAACACAAACGGCTTGGTGGGCTCACTGGTGGAAGTCTCCTCGTTTTTTGAAACAGTGTCTACAACAAAGCCGCCAGTGGATTGAACCTCTACATGAATGCTCTCCAGTCGCGCACGTTATCACTGAGCCATGAATCGGGCATACACATACACACAGATACTAATAAGTCTGATCCATAAATCACATCAACATGTTTCTAAATATATATATATATATATATATATCCTGTTAAATGCGACTAAATTGTCGTGAAATTTAAGAATGAAGACAAGACGTCGTGAACTTAAAAATAAATAAATGTCTTTGTGAACTTTGATCTTCTACAAACATGTTGATATGATTTATGGATCAGACTTATTAGTAGCGTAGGATTAGAGATCATAACATTTCGACATTATCTGGATAATTTATAGTGTCGTCATTATAGCTGCGAATTAATATTGCGCCGCATTCTCAAAATTAACCGAATTTCTCACAGTCATAAATGGAGATTCGACTTGCGTCGGTTAATTGGAAAATCTTTTATTCATGTGGCATTTCACTCAGTACGCAGTATCCACCTACGATGTAGATTTATTGATGGAATCTCTGTGACTTCATAAGATCGGGATAATTAACTCCAAGAATCTTTCTTCGTCTGAGCCGTTCATTTTAGATGTACATTTGGCAGAGTAATTACGTGCGTTGCTAGGAGCTGAATCTGTTATGTCTCGCCTTTATAGCAGTTAATGAATTCAGATCAAAGTGCAGCAACAGTATTTAGGAACAACGTTAGTATGGATGATTCAATTTTCAGCAAATGATATTTTTTTTCTTCGATGTGGTTTTCAGTAATGTGTTATGTTTCCTTTTTTTTTCAGAAATAAGAAAGAAAAATTTTATATAATCAAAAGGTATATTTGAATAATTTTTTTTGTACTTTTTACGGTTTGTAAATGTAAATGATTGCTGTCATAAATAGATGTAAATAATGTTTTAAAACGTTGAATTGAATCCTAAATTATATAAATATTTTTTATCAGATATAAGTTTTGTGACATATCTATTAGTCTAATTTTTGTAGAAATAATGTTTGAAGTTTAAACTGAATGTATTATTAATATTAATTTTTTAAATTTTAAAAAATTAAACTGTACTTGTATTAGACGTAAAAATATTATAGCTCCCAATGTCAGCCCTGCGCCCAAATCTTTACAGTTGTATTAGACCAGGACCTAATTTTTAAAATGAATTCCGAACCACTACAAACATCCGTGGCATCAAACCGGGGCTCAAACACGAAACCTGTGGCACCGAGCATCAGTCACTCCCCCAGCAGCCCCTTCTATAACATTAATTTTTGAAAATTAAAAAAAAATAAAAAATAAACTGCAGTTATATTATAACTTAAAACTTTTTTGGAAGTAATAAAAAATGGTTGGTTTATCGCTCTACGGACATTTTGTGCACACTTTAGGCTAATTTAACCGAGACCTACAGTTTAACGTGGATTCCGAAACACTCACAAACACCCATGCCACCAACAGGATTTGAACCTGAAGCCTGTGGTAGGAAAGACCAGATTGCTAGCCAGATGGCCATCAGGTTGCAATCAATTTTGAGAAAACAGATTTATAAAAAAGTTGCACTCAAGTTATTATAAAATTTTTGAAATGTTAAAACTACATTATAAAATGGCATCCAACATAATTTGACTAGCAACTAAACACCTTTATATAAAATACTTTAAATGCTTTTATATTAAAACAATTAATCAAACATTAAAAATATTTTCTTACGTAATCTATAAAATCACACGAAATATAATTTATGAAGGAATTCTTTCTCGCCTTATTTTTAATAATAATATAAAATAACATATTGTAATGAAATGAAAAATTTAATATTATAAAAATATTTTTACATATATTGGAAAACAAGAATTTAGTTAATTATCAATTAGCAAGCTATAACTCATATTTTTTTCACTAAATGAAAAAAAAAATCTGCTATTATTCAAAATATGCTCATTGTTAAATGAATATACTTCCAAGGATGTGCCTGTAATCCAATTCTTTTAAATTTATTTGTATCATTTACAAATATTTTTAAAAGTATATGCAAAGAATGATAAAAAAAAGTAAGGGTTAAAAAAAAACAATAACTGTTATGACGTATTGCAATTACATCGTGCATGTTTAAGAAGCAAATTCCTTGGAAATCATTAAGTTAATAGGATTTCCGGAAAATTGCTCTCTTAAAGTGTGTTTTTGACTCATTCAGGCGTTTTGAAAGTTTCGCAAATTGCAGAAATAATGATAATTGATTAGCATTTTAGCTAACTTTACAATACACACCGGTTAACTTCCATTATTGTAAATAGCATAATAAAAAAAAATTAGGTGCCTAAAACAGTTAAGCGAAATTTGTTATGTTTGTATATTATGAACTGTGGCTGTTTCACTAAGATTTATTTTATAGCATTGTTTATTTATTAATAATCAAACTCCCAAATGTATTTTATAGCGCCTATTTTGCATTATAGTTTTAACATTTTTTTTAATGTTATAACTAAGATTCAATTGATTTGATTAGTACAAATCTCATAATGGTGACGAATAATTTTATTATTTTTAGTTCAATATAATTAAATCAATTAATAATATAAAACATTAACATATAAAATGTGGGACCTAAATAATAAACAGTTTTTGCATAAACAAATTTAAATGTCTATAAAAATTTAAATGCAGAAATTAGAGATTAATATGGTTAAAAATTATTTCACAATTATTTTTATCCTAAATGACAGCGAAGTAAATTGCAGCGAGTATATTATAATTTTTTTACTATATACTTTTTACTATATATTACTATTTTTTACTATTTACACTATATACATACGAATACAGCGAATTTAAGAATCAATCTAATTCCCTCGTAATTTTTTAATAAAGTTTTTTTTCCGTAGGCCATATTGGTCATAAGCCCTGTGGCAGCCCAATGAAAATCAGCCTTGTTATAAAAGTTGTCTGGAGAACTTGTGAAATGTAGCTTGTGAAATGTGAAAATCTATAAAAGTTCCCGAAGAATACGGGACACAGTCATGAATATTAACTATGCCGATACTACAAAAGTGTCCGTGTAAAAAGTCATGTCCAGTCAAAAGTCTAAAATTTGCAGTAAAAACCGATCCATGGGTAGAGGGGAGTGAAATAAACTGTTGACCGTCATAATTTCAACACGGTCATTTCGGAGGGACATTTGCAACCTATTTTTCCAATTCCTACTGTTAGTTCACCCCCTCCCTACATATATCTTGTTCAAATTTTCAAGCGTTAATAGCGTTTTTAGTCATCCACTCAAGTTCAAATTCATTTTTTTTGGACTTGTAGTGGATGACACTGGATGTTGATACAGTTTTTCCAAACATTAATTCAGTAATTAAATTGAATTAATTGAAGAACGGGACTGCTCGAAACTCACTGGAAAGGTCCCTTGCAATAGTGACGCCTTACAAGAGAAATTATAGACCACCATCAGCTTCATAAATCAGAAACGAAAATAAATAGAAAGCGAATAAATAGTAACAGACAAAATTAATAGTCCAACACCATATATAGACTTTAAAATTACAAGGAAATTCATTTTCTATTTTGCCACTTAATATTGGGATTCTGTCATATGTATATACATATTTATATTAATTGTAATTATTTAATAAAAAGTAACTAAAATAAAATTTTTCTTTGTTGACCAAAGTAGAGATTGACTTTTACATTTTTTTTATATTACTTGTTTTATTACACCGCAGAATTGCTGGTAAGGCAGAGTAAAATGTGGTTGTTGCAAATCTCATCCCTTTTTTACAAGGAGGTCAGCTTTTTCATTTCCTGGAATGCTGCAGTGACTAGGATTCACTGAAGAACAATTTTCCAGCCAGTAGAAATTGCTTGATTAAAAAGCATCTTGACTTCTTTCACTTAATTTCCTCCACTCCACTTACAACAAATGACTATTCTGGGCTTCCACCTCATTGAAAAATCTATAAAAGTTGCAAGGTTTCCAGAACAGACAGGTAGCTAGTATAGTTAATGCTCCGTGGTTTGTTAGACGGAAACAAATCCATAAAGATCTTGATCTTAATCCAATAATGGATTACATATTCAAAATTTCAAAAAAATTTCATGATAAATGTCTTCAGATTCGCAATGAAGCTATTCGCACAATTCCTGTTTACGATCCTGGTGTCAGTAGCTCTAGAAAAAGACCTGGAGCTATCTACGATGCGACATTGAGTCATTCCCATGTCTAAAAAGAATTTGTGGGATTCAAAATAACCAAAATAGCTAAATTGCAAATCTGAAGTGTCTATCTGGCTCCTTAAATTTTCATTTATTGCTACAATGTGCAAAACTAACACAAATACTGGCTATCGTAAATTTTTTTTTTCAAATGACATCTAAAATTCTTAAGAAATTAATGTTTTTCATTTCTAATGTATTTGTTTTAAATTCTTTAATTTATTTTTACTTTTCATTAATACACTGATCGTCCGCGGGGAAACGTGTTACGGACTCCTAATTGTACCTGAGTAACTTAACTTATTTCTTTCTTTTATCTTTTAACTTAATAGCGTAATTTTTTTTTTTTTTACTTAAATTCACGATGTAATTTCAATTATGTAAATGTAACTATACTAATGATTATGTGGAGGTTTTCGGGGTATATTTACCCCATACGTACACTGAAACAGGTGCTTCCGTTTCCGTTTTTTTATTTATTATATATATGTAGCTTTTAAAGTGTTAATATGATGTTTGTAATAATCCATATAGTTTATTTGTTCAAAAAGGTATAATTGCATTATTTTCCTTGAGAATATTGAGCAAAAATAAATTTACCTTTCAAAGAAAAGGATTTATATCAGTTTATTGTAGATAATTTGTTGTTTCTAGTTTATAACTTATATCAATTTTTCAATGCCTAATTTACTTATCAATAAATAACCTTACAAATACACCCTATCCTGCCTTTTACTAATTTCTAAAAATTGTCGTAAAGTCTTACCTGATAAAGAAGAGTGTCAAGCATACTTGCACTGAAAACATTCCCAGCTGCAAAAGGAAGCCTAAACATATATGATATATGGGAGCCTCTGTCCTTTTCTCTCTAAAAATGAATTAGATTAAGTAAAAAATTTATGATACAAATTATTACACTTGACATAAAAATATTTAGAAAACTATAATTATTATATGAAATTATAAATTTATTAATTAGCTGATACGACCCACTATTCTCTAGCTCTAATGAAATTATACTGTGCCGAAAGTTTTTCAAAATGTATGATTATTTTATAATTCCAAGAAAAATAATTAAAAATTTCACAATGCCAAGTCTGTATACCTACTGGCAGAGTTCGAGACAGGAGAGGGTTTTTTTTTACGGGGTAGCGTTGTCAGCCCTACGTCCAACGCTCTAGAATCATGCTGGACTGGGACATACGGTTTAAAATAGATTCCAAACCCCTACAAACATCGTGACTCTGCCAGGATTCGCACCCGAAACCTGTGGCACTGAGCGCCAGTCACTCGGCTATCAGACCTCTTAAAAATTAATAGTTTTATTTAATTAAAAAATAACATATTAGAATTGTATCATAGTTTTCGGTAATTCACTTACTAAAAATTAATGGAAACTAAGAAAAAGAGTTTCATTTAAAATTGCTCGTCTTGAAAATCTTATATTATCACCATAAATTCTGATTTATATATCATCTTTTAAATTATTTTTAATTTCTTTTCTTTTTTAAGAATATGAATAGCATGCTGATAAAAAAGATTCTAGAAAAGAGTTTTTGAAAGCATAATTTTGCAATGAAAAATTACATTTTTTTTGCTTAATTAAAAAAATACTAAAATGAAATTTTTTTCAATAATATTTGGCTATGCTCCAGATAAAGAACTCATGAATTCAGAGAAAAAGTTTTGTAGTTTTTAAAATAAAATTAACATTCACTTTCAGCCAAATATCTTGCTTTAAATATAATAGAACCTGTTTTGTTGTTTCTTATCCCACTTGGCTGGCCAAGCCCACGAGCCCATACGTACTCATGATTGAAAAGGAAGGAAGCAGCTTCTGTTGTGATGGAGCACCCGTAGGTAGAAGCCTGACTTTTGCTCCGTGACGCTCTTACAGTCATAGGAGACCGGGACCTACGGCTTAAAGTGGATTCCGAACCACTACAAACATCCATGGCACCGCCGGGATTCGAACCCGAAACCTGTGGCACCGAGTATCAGAGCGCTAGACACTCGGCCATTCAGGTCCCAAATTTGCCAACGGCACGCGGTGTTCCCAGGTGGTCCCCCACCCAAGTACTGACCGCGCCCAATGAGGCTTGACTTCGGTGATCTAACGAGAACCGGTATATTCAGCATGGTACGGCCGTTGGCATATAATAGAACCTAAATATTAATTAACTATATATATAAGTATAATAATTTTGTAACTCTAAAAATAATCGTAATAATAATTTTAATAATGATATATAATAATTATAATGGAACGCATAAATGAATCTTTATATTTACTTTTTCCATCTTGGATAGATGAAGGGCGTAAGCATCTCTGGCTCTGAACTGCATGAAGCGCATGTTGCAAGACTGACTTAATTCGGTGATGATGCGCACGCTTGGAAACAACCTGGGAAATAAAAATTTGTTGTATTTTCAAATAATTATAAATTATTATGATTAATCTGTGAAATTATTTTTAATATACTGCAAGCAAATCATTCGTTTATTTTCTGCTGTTGTATATTGACGAGTTTTGTGTTCCACGTATATTATGTGCCACATCTAGCCCAACAATGGACAATGAAGAGGGGACATTGCCTTCCAAGAGAACTTTTAGACGTAATACTAAAAAAGTGCTTCCTCCAACACACTGGCAAGAGCTTCCCCAGAGAAATAATCAGTCAGCCTCGATATTTTGAACCAAAGAGGAAGTACAGCGCATCTTGCTCTACCGCTGAGAAACGTTTAGTTTATTGTTTCTCATCTTGAAAGGAAATATATTCCGCGCAGCCCGGTGCATAAGTTGGCTACAGACTTTTACCCGGAAAGGAAGTATATTTCAAGCACCCTGCATGTAACCGAGTATCAGATTTTCGGTTCAGAAGTGGCATCCTTCCACGAATCTATAATCATCTGTGTTAAATATTTTATGTCTCTAATTGTATGTGTGGGATGTTTGTGCATATGTAAATAAAGCTGCGAGTTCTCCAACCTGAGCCTCAAATATCTCAACCAACCCCATCCAGTTAAAATCTGGTTGCCCAATCTGCACATTACAATACGATATATTTGTATATTGTATAGGAGAAAGGTAGAGTTTTCACCAGGCAGCCCAACTGCCGATGCGAGACACTTTCACAAGCGGTCACATTCGCTATCGATTCTCTTGATTTTTCAAAACGTAAATAGAAACTGACACCACCATGAAATTCATTCCTAAATCTTCCTTCACTCTTTTGTTCACGTAATGATTGGGCACGAGTTGATCATTGTTCTGTATTTAGTTGAATATTTTGCTTATCATCTTATGTTACACAATGTTTATATACACCTATTACTCATTAACACTAAAATAACCCTTTTCACATTTAAACATACACACTGAATGAGTTTTAATTTTTAAATTGAAATTAATATGAATAAATAAAATAGAAAAATATTGCTATTAATTCAGTGCAATATATCTTTACTAAATTTTTCTTCACTTACTAAGCAGAGATAAGACTGACAGTTAAACCTGAAGACAGATTTCTATCGTATACCCAAACACTCATTTAATCATAACTATCAAACAATATAACATGTGTACATTAATGTCACAAAAATACATTATTTAATAATAATTTATTAAAAATACATACAGTATACATTAATGGTGTATTGTATTAATGTTTTACTGAAATATCATTGCGTTTTACTAACTTGAACATAGTCTGGACAGCAACGATGGTGTTGCAGTCTGCGAGATAATCCTCTTCCGCCGAATTGGAAGATTCTTTGTTGACCACCACCACGCTGTCCGCGAGGTTGATCCCAGCTCGCAGCAAGTCGTCAAGGCTGAGTAGCAATTTAAAATTCAATATCATTGATGTAAATTTCCATTTAATTATATTTAATAATAATATATAGGTTGTAACAAAAGTTATGTTTCTTTTTTCCAATTGAAATAAAATTGAAAACTTAGCTAAAAATATATTCATTTGATCGACGACATAGGGTCTGTTCTTTTTAGTGACATTTTCCCATTTTCTCCCCAATTTTACAGTGCGTTTCTTTTAAAGCTCATTTAATTTTGCTTTGAATCTAGCTTAATTTCAACCTCTTCTCCTGAAATTAACTTAAGTCCTGTGAAATTGTTCTGTAAGTTTTTATGTGAATAGTAATCTGTTAGAACAAGATTTAAAAACAGGATCGATATACATACAAAAGAAATTTGACATTTCTCAGTAAATGTTTTTCAGGAGATTCTTAGTCACTCTTACAATATGGGGTTTAGCATTGCCGTGTTACAAAATTACTTTTTCAGTTTATCCAGGATGGTTGTTTTTCTGCAGAAATACTGTTAAGGATGCTGTGAACTGCTGACAGCATCTTAACAGTATTTCTGCAAGAAACAGTATTTCTTCAGTTGGTCTTAGCTGCTGATAGTAAATTTCAGCGCTTATTGTTTGAGTGTCACTTAACACCTCATCATTCGCAATTCCTTTCTTATAACACCCTACACTCAAAAGAATTTTTTTGGATACAGACCTCTTCGTGGCTGTTGGATAGGTCTTGAAATGGTAACGTTCATGCATAACTTTAATATTATAAAGGATACACTGATTTATAATAGCCAAGGCATATAATAGCATTATAAATTATAAATATAATTTATAATGCAACAATTAGAATTATAATCTATGTTATCATAATTCAATTTTTATAATTATCCTACATAAAAAAGCGATCAAAACTTTCCTTACAGCTTATAGTGTTTGATTAAGTTCAAAAGTATAAAACTGTACTCACTCGTCTATGGATCCAAGCATCCAGTACACGAGGGGAAACCATGATATGGCATCTAAGAAGGCAGGGTGAGGTCTATGAAAAAACATTAATGTTAGTTTTTATTGACCCTGCTTATTTTCAATATAAATGATTATGTTTAATAAGACATATCTAGATAAAAAAATAGTTTTTAAATTATGTGGAATTAAAAAATAATCTCACAATCTCCAAATAATATCATGGTAGAATTTATAGCTATTTTAAAAGCATTTTATTTTATGAAAAACATTTGAACTAAAAATATTTTTTTTTTGTATAAAATAATTCATGTTTCTTTAAAAAACATTGAGATGTACTTAAAAATCAGCTGGACCAATTTTACATGTTTCTGCATGATTTTTTTACATGAAATATACATGACATTTTCAAGAAATTTCTTATATTTAAAGCAGGTCTTTGATATTTCATCAATTTAAAAAAAAATAAATTGAAAACTAATACAGTAAAGTTTCGAATTTTTAAAAAAAGTAAATTAATTAATAACGGCAATCAATTTTTTAGGCTGTTTTCTTCTAGTAGCATGAAAATCTAAAAACAATAAAAAGTAAAATTTTATTTTAAGTAATTGATAAAAAAAAATTTTTCTCGTAAATCTTGGCTGCAAAGTTTTGGTATGAATTGACATATTTAGGGAAAAAACTGCGCTTCTAAGTGTTATATTTTTAAAGTTTTTCTGGAATATTCATCCATCCCTAATATGTACAAATTATTGTTGATCTGATAACTTTGCATTTTGAAATTTTCAATCGATATCAGCCATAGATATATTTCTAAGTTTAACAAGATTATATATATATACATATTTTTAATTCATTTAAACTGTTGAAATAAAAGCCACAATCAATCATTTATGAGATATACGTAATATAGGGTTCCTTTATCAAATTGAGGAAACAAAACGCTATTGGTTAGACTTTTACATTGTTTGCTGATCATATGCAGCAGAGACAAAAGGAAGCTATACATTGTCAAGTTGGCAAGCAACTTTCCTAATAATGGAACATATAAACAGTTGAAATAATGGAATATAAAACAATGCAATATATGAACAGTTTTGCAAAACCTACTTTTTCTCCAGTAGCAGAACGATGGGCCTCAGGGTCTGTGGACTGTGGAAGTGAGCGCGCAGAGGAACTATGAAATTGTAAATGCCATTGCTGGCGTAATCTGCGGCCAGTATGATACAGCGGTTGGGCCAGTTGTAGTTCTTCGCAGTTCGATATGTGCAGTGATCGCACACCTACAGAAAATCAGTCACATTAGGAATGACAATCTGTAACATTAGCCAACAAAAAACAAGAAAAATGTTTGAAAAATAAACTTCAATGATCAATCTTTTTCACAAATTATGAGCACAAATATTTACATGAAAATTTTTTTTTGAGAACAGTTTTAGTTTCAATAGTTAGAATTCTTAATATATACTATGAGAAACTTACAATATTAGAAAAATTGAGAATTGTCAAAAAAATTGAATTTTAAAAGTTATACGCCAATGTTTTAACAATAAAAGTAACACTTTATTAAAAAGGAAGTATTAACTTTGCAGTAGATGATACTTTGAATAGCAGTTTCGATAATTTTCCTGGAATAATGAATCTTAATAATCTAAGTGTCGTCTTCGTCTTTAATTCAAAGAGCATTCTTGGAAAAAATATCGTACACAAGATAATAATTCTATTACAAATGACATCCGGCTAAAACATACATGATGTGCAACAATATGAAATATAGGCAATGTTAAATTTAATTCAAAGTTAAATACTACTTAAAATAAATACAAAATGAATTCTAAATCTCTCAATTTGTTTTTTCCAGACAGGTATGATATGGAAATATGCTTGATTTCGCATATTTTTTTTGTTCAAAAAGTTTTTAATATACATTTTTTTTCTATTTGAAATCTTTTAGAATGAGCATTGGATTTTAACGATAATTAACGATATTCATAAATATAATACTTTTTCTTCTTTAGTGGCGTAGCAACCCCCTGGTGGACTAAGGCCTATTGCCTACTAGCAGATTCCAAGCACGAGTTGTTTTTTTACGGGGTAGGATTGTCTGCCCTACGCTCTAAAGTCATATGAGCCGGGATCTACGGTTTAAAGTGGATTCCGAACCACTACAAACATCCCTGGCACCGCCGGGACTCGAGCCTAAAACATGTGTTGCCGAGCGCTAGCCACTTGGTCATCAGGCCCCTAAATATAGTACTATTATTTTTTAACTTTCAAATTTTTTATTAGTATAAGTAATACTTTAATTATCTTAAGTAATAGATTGAACAATGGGTTAGCTTAAATAATGCTTTATTAAATAGATACTAATTGTTATTTATATCGGAAAACATCTCGTAAAATTTGGAAAGCTCTAGATTCTTTGTATTTAGTTTTAATTAATTACTAAACTATTTTGCTAAAATATGAATATTATGTTCAATTATTAACAAAAAAGTTTCAAGTCTTTTAGCTTATCAACAAATAAGCATAATAAGGATTGATTTTCAAACGTCAGGGAAATTAAACATCCAATGTACAATGAGTTCTATTCGTGGTAAGCGTTTAGGAGGACAAAAGTTAAAATTCACTAAAAGCGTCTGTTACAATCACCGCCTTTAGAAACGAAGAGATTTGACAAAACGAGTAAACACCTCATATCTTTTCAGAATTCTCCTCTATTCAATATATAAATCTAGAGCATTTATCTCTAAAAGTCTTGCAAAAAGACAACACCCTCTCTTCAGTGACTGTCGATGGACTATTCTTGAAGGCATAACTATGGAACACGAAGTCCACTGATGTACAACAACAAAATTTACATTTTGAACATTGCAGCTGGTTCTATTCTATTCATGTGCATTATCAAACCTGCGACTTCATCATGGACAATATTTAGAACAAACATAGAATGGAAATTGGAGATGCTTTGAGAAGAAAATGCTTTAAGATGCTGCAATGAATCATTTGAGATGCTTTGAGTAAAAAGCAGAATAATATTACTGGGAAACGATGGCTAATCACAGAGATCTTCAACGATATCAGTGCCTGAGAATGAAGATCGTGCTACAATAATGTTGCAGATGAGCAGAAACTACACCGAATCGAAGTTCACCAAAATGCTACCAACGAGCTATGGAAAATTTCGATCAGGCCTGAAAGCAAAAAGGACCTTGGCAAACTTCCAAATAAACTTTTAAGATACACTTCAAAAGAATTTCAAAGACAAGTTTTCATGACATGTACCAAAAGAATTGCAAAGACAAGTGTTTATGGCATATACCAAAAGAATTTTAAAGATTAACTTTCTATGCAGATTTCACACATTCTTAGTTCAAATTATCTTCTTCTGGAAAATAGTTTATAGTCAGAAATATGAAAGCAATAATAGTTTGAAGATGATATTGACGAAATGTAGATAGATAAAATATTATTTTATAAATAAAACTAAGTCTTGTAACTTTTTGACCTCGTATTATTGTGCCTAATTCTTGAGAATTTGATGAAATTGTATGCGAAATATCAGGTTGTAACGAAAGTTTTTGTTAACCAGATTTTTCCGATTGAAATGAAGCTCAATACGTAGCAAAAATATATTTACTTAATCAACAACATAGTTCAACTTTATTTCAATGACATTTTCATATCATCTTTTCAAATACTTTTTTCATAAAATTCGTTTTTTAATTTCCTTTGAAAAATAGCGAGATATATTTTTCAAAGCATATCCAAAAACGAATCACACTTTTCTTCACACTCAGCTCTTGAAGTCTTACAAAAGGATTCTCTGTAAATGTTTTTGATAAACAGATATGGTATGATACTACAACATTACAGTAGATACTGGAAGAATGATTTAGGTACTCCTAAAAGAATTTAGCTTGCAAATTAGGCAACTCAATTCGTACTGATCAATCAACTAAATTACTCAACCTATTATCTTGGCTTCGATCCCATAGATCATGATCTTTTTAAATTTCTGGAAATGAAGTCAAAAGAATAGATTGAGTGAAGCCTAATTTACAAGCCAAATTCTTATAGGGGAGCCTAAGTCCACTCTTCCAGTATGCACCATGTAGGATCATACCATATCTATTCATCAAAAAATACCTTTTTCCCTGCCGAACTGCTTTTAACCATCTTATCTGATGGCAGTAACTGCCACGAGTTATTGTTTGATTGTCACCTAACAGTTTATAATGAACAATTCCTTTTACATCCCATGTTACACTCAAAAGGGGTTTTTTTGTATGCAGACAACCACTTCGAGGTTAATGGATAGGCCTTAAATGACAGCAAAGCGACTGTCTTTTGCACTTAATATTATTATAGAGAATCCATCGATTTACCATAGATTGTATAATAATTGAAGCTGTCTTATTTAACCTTAATATGTCAGTTGAAACTTTTGTTATTATTTGATGTAGCGTTTGTTTGAATACATTTAAGACTCACCTGAGACAGCTGTAGACAGCAGAGGGGTTTCTTGCGCTTGAGCAAATAGCAGAATGTAGGGCTGACACCAACATACGGTGTGACAGGAGGAAAGCCTCTGAGAATCCTAATTATAAAATGAAACGTAATAAATATTATTTTTAATTTATCAAATCCTTAAAATTTCCCCCACAATATTTTAAATTGCAAAGTATTTTTGTTCAGAAAATTTTTAACACAAAATACTTATTTAGACACCATAAAAGATCTGTAAAATTAAAATCTGAGAAATTAAAATTTTGTGATACATTATAAGACAAAAGGAGTTCAACCAGGTTTAATATATATTTAAGTAAAATTAAAATGATTTAAATTACTTAAACTGTTGAGACTTGTATGTAAATAATTTGTTAATGTAAAGTGTGTTGTCATATATTGTATATACATGTATGTTGTTGATTCCTATTGATTGTTATTGCGTGTTGATTGCCTATTAATTGTTGTTGCCTATTAATTGTTATTGCGTGTTGCTTATTGATGGTTATTATTATCGATTCCAGTTGGAATCAAAGAATTAGGAACTACAGAACCGAGATTTGAGTGTAGCGTAAAAGAATTTATTACACGAATGGATTTGATTGTATAAGTCTAAAGTGTTTATGTATTGTTTAACGCTCTTTCTAGTAATTTTACTTATACTTTTAAAAAAAGACATAGTTGTGAGTACATATAGAAATTATTAATTTTAATT